>JBAMJR010000260.1:1035000-1165000 GCA_038501785.1 Myoxocephalus aenaeus
GACAGACTTTTTATCTCATTATTATGACTTTTTATCTCATTTTTTATTTTTTTTGGTGGCGGAAACAGGCTTCCATACATACATGCTCAAGTTAAGCAGGTAGTAACCATGTTCACTATCTTAGTTGTGTGTGTTAGCATGCTCACACATGCTAATTAGCACCAAACACAAAGTGCATCTGAGGCCAATGGCGACGTCATTGCCTTTGCAGGCATTTGGGTAACAAAAAATAAAGGACAGATACAAATGTTGACATGATGATCAACGGAGGGAAAGTAAAGGGGTCGCTAAATTCCCTAATATTAGATATTTCAGTCCGGACCAAAGCGATGGGCCAAACCAACTGAGAGTATATCATGTTTACAGGTCAAGACTAAACGGAACAGATTGGGTTGAAACTGACACATTTTGGATTTGTTAAAGCAATCTTTGTCTGACAGACACAGGAGCTTTATTTTTGATTTGAAGTTATGTTAGTTGGGTCAACATTAAACCACACTTTCTAAGACTAGAGACAAAGCTCTAAAATAAAAAAAAATAAAAAAAAATAAAGGAGAAGTGGCATCAGTCTTGTTTCTGCAGGATGAAAATTAGAGGTCTAAAAATGTTGCAACTGTTCATTTCTGTGCTACTTTCAACATGTGGAACTGACGGCTTGCTAACCGCTAACACCCCATTGTTTCATCATTTTAAGGCTTCTGGCCAAACCAACAGGTCTCAACCAACGGTACACCTACATTAAAAAAAAAACTGAAGACTATGAGAAGGTGATACCAGATATCATATACACTGCTTTCCTCTGTAAGAAGCATCATTTGAGAAACTTGGACAGTATAGAGCATCAGAACATCAGCGATTAAGAGAAGAGGAACGATGGCTGAATTCAGATGGATTAAAACCTCTTTGTTTCTGATTCTGGTGCTTCAGTTTACAGGTAAGGAGACATATAATGTGTATATGACTACAGAAACATTAAAGCAGCTAATTTATTAATATCATGAATGTTACTTGATGACCTAACCTTCATTTAAAGAAGACACACAAGTAGTCTGTTTGTTTCCCATCGAGGTGAATAGTGAGTTTAATGAACTCTTAGAAACCAACGATGAGGCAAACTCTTACACATTCTCAAACTGTTGTTGTGTCTACAATAACCTTCACTCTGACATTAATGCTCATGTTTTTATTCTTGTTATTTCTCTCTCATCTTCTCAGCAGCAGCAACAGGACAACTTTCCCCCTCCTTCACTGTCAGAGATGGAGATGAAGTCACTTTGCCTTGTGACACTCTGATAGATGATCATAAGAACTGTAACTCTACTATATGGTTCTTCTTTTATTCAGGAAACAGACCACCAGTAGTTTTGGTTAAAGATGGGCAGATTGGTGATGAAGCCAAAGATAAATCAGACAGACTGAGTGTTTCAGAGAAATGTTCTCTGGTTATAAAGAATGTCACAGACGAAGATCGTGGTCGTTACCTGTGCAGACAGTTCAGACCAGGACAACTAGTACATGGTGATCTGGTTATTCTGTCAGTTGTTACCAGTGAGTATTTACATTATCATCTTTTCAAACTTTCTGGTCAGGGCCCTGTTTCTCGTACCTGGCTTACTGAGTTAGCGGGCTAATTGTCAGGATAAGATGACGTAGGTCTGGCTTATTCAGTTTCTTGAAGCAAGCTTAGATAAATCACCATAGCAACACAGCCAAAAATGTAAATCTGCTCCAGGGCAGGCTTACTGAAATTCACCGGATAAGCTGGTCACTCCCACCGGACAAAAAAGGCAGCTCACTTCCTCATTGATGAAGGAGCGATATTAATTATATTAGTTTTATTGGGAGAGAGTTCTTTGAGATCGCCAAGATCTGTTCTCACATCAGGATGACTTCCTATACGCGGCGCAATATATTCTGCCTACAAGGAATCATTTATTTACGAGAGCTTCTCGAGCCGTGGACACTGATCACCACAGGCGCAGCCGATCGCCCGTCTCACAGACAGAGACTATCAGCCGCTGCATGCCGCGCTGTTCTTAAATTTATTTAGCACTTAAGAAACTTATGGATGTGTTGAAAGCTCTCATAATTATATGACAGTGTTATTAGTACACCATACATATCATTATTGTAGAACATGATTAAGGTGGACTCATGATAAGAATACAGAGAATCACACACTGCTTCAATTGATTGAATTACTGATTATGAATAATACATATATACTGATCCGCCCATACACATATTCAAACTCCTAGTTATATGGTAATCTATACATACATGTATATACACATATATAGTACATGATACATACGCGCATACAGTACATATATCCTCATAAGTATATAGTAATGTGTATACTACTGGCAGCAGATACATTTAAATAAATATAATCTGATTGATTTGGGTGATGAAGGACTTAAATTTAGCCGATACATTTTCCCAAAACTGACACATTTAACTTGTCTGATATATTTGCCACGCTTATGTCTCGCAGCGGGGCGGTGTTATGCTGCATTCACACCGAAAACGTTACAGACGCGTTGCGAATATTCACAACGCATTTGCTGTGAATGATTAAGGTAATAAATTCCTCATATGTCTTCATGATCATCTCCTGCTTCTCAGTGGAGAAATAAAAAGAGGTTCCTCTGAGTTTATTTGCTATTGTTCTGTTAGAAGATCGTGGTGTCAGTGCTCGATTATTATCCCTTCTAAAGAGGAGCGGGCACGCGCATTTATCCAGATGACTAACGTCTGGTTAGAATTAACGAGACCGTTTCAGCGCGGATCAGCCGTGAAGAAACCCAGATAGCCTGATGTCAATCATCTCGCTAATTTAAGCTGGAGATTAGGACATTTGCTTGACTTTGTTTAGCCAGGTACGAGAAACAGGGCCCAGAACAATATACTGAAACATTATAATAATAATAATGATTATAGTGATGAAGTTCCTCTTCATTCTCTCTCAATGTCTCCATCTTCACCAGTGACTGAACACAAGGACACTGATGAGGTGACGGTAAACTGCTCTGTGTCGACATATGAACGATGTACACACACAGTGAAGTGGCTGCTTGAGAGTCAAGATATCAGAAACATGACAACATCTCAATATCTCTGCTTGACCACTGCTTCCTTCTCAACTTCTCATTTTATTCCGATGATTTCTGAGTTGCTCAAGTGTGAAGTGACTGATAGTCACAATGGAGAAGTGAAGGTGTTTCCCTTCAGCTCTCCTCAGTCCTCAGGTGAGATTATAATGAGCTGCTTAAAATCACTTCACCCTGATGTAACGACCAAACTACAATTTATTATTTTATGGATTTTGAGTTTTAAGATGACATCATTCTGTCTCATTGGTATTTTCTATATTTAGAGTATTTGTTTTATATTTACCAGATGAAACTGCAACAACAGCAGCAACAACAACAGCAGCCACAACAACAACAGCAGCAACAACAGCAGCAACAACAACAAAAGAAACAACAACAGCAGCCACAACAACAAGAGCAACAACAACAGCAGCAACAACAACAAAAGAAACAACAACAGCAGCCACAACAACAAGAGAAACAACAACAGCAGCAACAACAACAAAAGCAACAACAACAGCAGCCACAACAAGAGCAACAACAACAGCAGCAACAACAACAAAAGAAACAACAACAGCAGCCACAACAATAAGAGAAACAACAACAGCAGCAACAACAACAAAAGCAACAACAACAGCAGCCACAACAACAACAACAGCAACAACAACAAAAGCAGAAACAACAAAAACAACAACACCAGAAGGTGAGAAACAAAGTAGCAACTCATAACTTAAAACAAATCTAGCAGTTGTGATTGTAATTTATACATAAATACTGTAGATTCATTCATGTAGATTCATATTTCATAGGAGTTTTTCCTGATCCGATGCGAGGTCCCGGGACAGGGATGTTATGTGTACAGATTGTAAAGCCCTCCAAGGCAAGCTTGTATTTGTGATGTTGGGCTATATAAAATAAACTAAATTGAATTGAATATTGGTGATGCAGGCACACTCTTGTATATTTAATGTGTTTCTGTTTATCTCCCATATTTAACATATCCTCATACAACAGTTCCTATGACATCTTATGAAAAAGTTACTCCTCATTTTTCATGCCTTTTCTGACAAAAGTCCAGTTTCTTCAATTTGATGACAAACAATTCACTTTGAATCATATCTGCATACAGGTGGGTCCGTTCTGGACTACTGGATCTTGGTTCTTTGTGTGGCTGAACTCCTGCTCATGACTGTGATTGTTGTTCTTCTCATCAGAGCTCGGGGTGAGAACATTCTGCCAGTTCACACTGATTAACACAAACTGTAAGTTATTAAGAGCTGAAATGTTCCTCTGTGGGTTATGTTCTCCAGGGAACCTGATCGCAACACTGTGAGTTGAAAAAAAAGTGGTGAAAAACCATCATTGTTTTAAAACGCTGGTTGTTACGGTGATGCAGTGTTTTAAACTCAGGAAGAAGCAGAAATGTGGGAAAAATTATGGACTTCTTCAGCTCAACATATATTTGTTCCATTCCATTATCCAAACCGCTTAATCCTAATTAGGGTCGCAGGGGAGCTGGAGGCGATCACAGCTGTCACTGGGCGAAGGCAGGGCTCACCTGGACAAGTCGCTAGTTCATCTCAGGGCACATATAGAGACAGACAACCACACTCACATTCACACCTTCGGGCAATTTTAGAGTCTCCAATTAACCCTAGCTGCATGTCTTTGGACTGTGGGAGGAAAACCGGAGCACCCAGAGAGAACCCACGCTGCCACGGGGAGAACGAGCAATGTTGCTGTGAGGTGAACACAGTATATTTTTCCATTTTACTCAAATTTGTGTTTTGCAGGTGCATGGTGACGGAGACGGCCATGAAGGCTTCGGGAACTATGAAAACGTTGGAGACTCTTCTGTTTCTGTCCGACTCCCCTGATCGACGGCTTCCACACCGACGTCAACGCACCAACGAAATGGCTCCACTGCAGTTAAACATTTATTATTTTCAAGTTGAGGATGTGTTAAACCAAAGTACCTTAGCATGACCTCACTGTTATCATTCGGTGTGCAGAAGAACTCATTTTAATTTACTTTGATGTGGAATTGTTGGTTTGGAGTCCAATTCTTTTTTTTAAAACTAATTTTGCACAGTGATCTTTGTTTTTTAATGGATTCAGTAACAGTGTTGTCTGCTAATAACTGCTAATAAATGTTAAATCCTCACTTCTACCTGTGTTGTGATACATTAGATATATTCAAGTCTTTCACAGTAAGAGATGGATATACATTTTCATTTTGGAAAGAAAAGGGCCATGTATCCTTAAGCTCTTGGTGCACCAGCATTCCCTGCGGCTCATCAATCAAGGTAAAGACATTAATCAGCATGTCACACCGGGATCTTCTTCTCAATCAGATAAATATGATCAGACTTCTGTCAGTAGTTTTAGGCACAATCCAAACCGTAACATTGTTTCATCTCTTGGCATTTCACTGTTTAACGGGAGACATATTGCCGTTGATTCTGTAATAGTGGTGGGCATCAAATAACCTCGACAACAAGGGCATCTACAAGGATAGTTTTGAAGCATGGACACACACAGTTAGAACACATGTAATCCCTCTGGTACCAAGGATATTAACATATCCAGTCTTTGCAGTGTTTCAGACTCACTTTGGCAAAGCTGAAGAGTTGTCATAGTAAAAATTAACAACTTGCAATGTTATCTTCTGTACATTCATAAAGCATCTTCAGCCTTAGGTTATGTTACTACAAGTTCAGTGATTGAGACTTGAGCACACTGTAACGTTTTATTATGTTTATGGTTTAATTCTTCAATCACGCAAAGGGAGGACTTAATGACATGTACGGTCATTTGTGACACGCTCAGAAGCTAGTCAGTGCGCTGTGTATTCTCGTTGCTGCATCAGATTCGATCATTGAAGGCAGAAACGTATGACTTTGAGTTATAAGAGTCAAGTTCAACAGATCTGAAAGAGAGGAAACGGTTTGAACCCCAAACAGGTTAAATTGTCTCTGGTGTTGATTCCAGATACTTGATGTCAGTGTGAACTTCACTCCTGCTCATGTCGGCCATAAGTGCATAAAAAAAGCAACAAGTGACGTATGAGAGAACAGAGGGAGGAGGAAGTGACACTTTACTAATTATAGGAAGTCGATTCAACATTCGTCTTGAAGACGAAACAAGTTCAGAGACGAGTAGAAGAAGCAGAGAGACGAGAGACAGAGAGGAACGATGGCTGAGTTCAGATGGATTAAAACCTCTTTATTTCTGATTCTAGTGCTTCAGTTTACAGGTAAGGAGACATATAATGTGTATATGACTACAGAAACATTAAAGAAGCTAATTTATTAATATAATTAATGTTACTTTATGACCTAACCTTCATTTATAGAAGACACACAAGTAGTCTGTTTGTTTCCCATTGTGAAGTCAAACATGATTTTTATTTTGGATAAAAAGAAAGGAAAAAATGTCAGGTAAATCAAATTAATTGTAAATTAATAAAGCACCCAGGAAGATAGAAATAGTCACAGATTAAATAATAAACAGAGCATTTAATTAAATGTTAGTGCAGGCAATCCGACTTGGGAGGAAAAGGGGCGGAGCTTGTAGGCACCAGAAGCACCGCGGGCGCACGTCAAAGGTGGGGATTAAATGAACGCCGGGCGGCTAGATCAAAACGCAGCAAAGACGCATCTAAAAGTCCGGAGAGGCAGCCGGTAAGAGTGACGGACTTTGCTGATGATCACTGCCACCACCAGCTTGATTAGCGCGAGCGCTAAATACGTCACGGGGCTCCGCAGCCCATTCACGTGTGGCAAAGTAAAATGTTTGTTGACATGTTGGTGGAGGCACAGCTGGGGGCTATGTGGTGACGTGTGTAGACAGAGTGCACGGGCGCTGGATCACGCGTTTAAAGTGTTTTCTGGCATGTCGAAATGAGGAGTCCTTACTTTAAATCCAAGCCGGTTGTTTATTTCGTAAACTTGTAGATAAACATAAGAACCTGAATACAACCGAGTATATCAGACTAACATTTTAACTTGACGGGAGGTGCGCGCACTGAACCCGAACCCCACTGCGCATGTGCACTTTTCCGAGTACGGTGTCCCGTAGTGTGCATACAGAGCGCGAACATAATCATTCACCAGAATGATCTACATGGCATATTGAAATGTGTGTTTTCTGTTTCTTTTTATTTAAAGGTTTTTCACCTCTATCTCTTATTTTCTATACGGAGTGAATGACTCAACAATCTGATTCTTGATAATATAAATCCTTATATTCTGTAGATATTCTTCATTGTATTACTCTTCATGTCTATTAAAGTTCAGGTTAGCGAGGTCAGTATAACACAGCTATGCAGCTGTTGTGTCTATGAAATGTCCAGTTCTCAAGGGAAGTTAGTCACACGCCTGCGCACTTCAACACCCACAACTGTTTATCAGTATATTGACATTCTGGAAGCAGACTGGTCGTTGCACGTTCCAGTCTTGTGAGAAAAGATGAGAACACGGGATTCTCCTCCTCTTGACAGGATAAAGCGAATCAGATGTTAGGACGAGGCGAGACGAACCTGTGACGATAAACTGTGTATGAAAGGCCCCACTTCCGTGGTGGTTGAGTTGTTCTTTGCCCAACCTGCGTGTTGGCTGTACCACTCACTGCTTTTGCAATTGCAGCGCTTACTACTTTGCTTGTGATTATGGAGGCAAATCAATGCCATAACTAGAGAGCGCAAATGAGCTCCACGAGAGCGCGCAAATCAAACAGCCGCGCGCGTAATTTACTTTGACGAGGGCTTTTACATCACTACGCGAGCAAAATCCCAGCTCGCGCTAGCAAAAGTTGCTCTCAAAGTTGGAACCTGCTCGCTCTCGAAGCTTTAACCTGCTCGCTCGCGTGTCTGTTACCTGCTCGCGCTCGAGTAGATTTTCTTTTTGACAGTAAGTGGGCGGACCCAGTCACCATCGATCTCTACATCTAATTGGTTACAATCCTCGGCTTCGGATTGGCTGGAATGCATTTCTCACCAGCACACTGGGAACAATGGCGGATGAGAAAACACAACTGAAAGTTGACGTTCTCTGAATACTACTGTTATTGAGTCTCTGTAGCGGTTAAACATGAGATATAATTCTGTTTTGAGGATCTAACGAGCAATCTTTATTAGTTTATTATGTATTCACAGTAACGTTACATCAGTTTGACTGAGGGAAAGTTAAGCTTTATAACCTAAGATTTTAATTTAACTTTTACTTTAAACTACAGTGGTGTCTTATTACTTTTGACCAAATTGTTTGCAATTATATGTGTATCTATATAAGTATATATAAACAGATACACATAATGTTATACATATATATATATATATATATATATATATATATATATATTGTGTTCATTTATGTTACACCCGTCCCATGTATCTATACTATTATATGAATCTGCTAGGTGTAGTAGTACTATGGGTGGGGTCCTGGGTACAGTTTTAAAAGTGATGGCGCTATGATATAATATAATGGTTCCTACAATCGTTGCTCTCTTATTCTAAAAACGGAATTAACTGGCGGTGCCTCCAATAGAATAAAAGGTCTGTGCCTCTTATTTAGTCCTTTTATCTTGTGTTGTGATTGTATTTGACCCTTTCTTGAATAGTTCTTTAACTTGGACACACCCAAGATACATTAACTGCCTTGAAACACTGTTTGGTATTTATTAGGCATATGCAACAAACTAAATGACATGCAGATCCCTTATTAAAGACAATATCAATAGAGATACTACGAGACGGACAAACAGTTTCTTCCTGCTGCTGTGACTTCATGTCACGGCCATACTTTGGATATTGTAGCAATGCATAGTGCACTTTATACATATTTTTGTGCAATACTGTCACTATATTTTGTGTCTTATTTTTTGCCTTAGGTTTATTGTAATTCTGTGTGTTAGGAAGACCCAGCAAAATAAGCTTTTCATTGTACAGAATAACTGCCTGTTATCTGTGCATATGACAATAAAAGAATCTTGAATCAATACAAGGTAAACTCACACATACACACTCAAAATAACAAATACAGAAATACATATAATTGTATATATATTGTGTTTAGAACTATGTTTATATATAAAATTGCAAACAATTTGGTCAAAAGTAATAAGACACCGCTGCAGTTTAAAGTAAAAGTTAAATTAAAATCTTAAGTTATGAATCTTAACCTTTCCCTCCGTCAAACTGATGTAACGTTACTGTGAATAAATAATAAACTAATAAAGATTGCTCGTTAGATCCTCAAAACCGAATTATATCTCATGTTTAACCGCTACGGAGAAATCGGAGCCAGCGGATCATTTCAAAAAGTCCTGCCGGGATCAGGCTGCTCTCGGCGGGCAGACAGAGCGCTGACGGCCCGGTGCTGCGGAGCTCACGGTCCCTCAGCAGGAACTCAAACCGTCGGCGTATCTTTTTAAGTCGGCTGATTCTTGAATAACCGATCACAGATTTGATGCTTAAACAACTAACTTCTCGCCTGAAAACATCCTAAAATTACATTTTGTGACTCAACAACAGTAGTATTCAGAGAACGTCAACTTTCAGTTGTGTTTTCTCATCCGCCATTGTTCCCAGTGTGTGCTGGTGAGAAATGCATTCCAGCCAATCCGAAGCCGAGGATTGTAACCAATTAGATGTAGAGATCGATGGTGACTGGATCCGCCCACTTACTGTCAAAAAGAAAATCTACTCGAGCGCGAGCAGGTAACAGACACGCGAGCGAGCAGGTTAAAGCTTCGAGAGCGAGCAGGTTCCAACTTCAAGAGGGACTTTTGCTCGCGTGAGAGCAACTTTTGCTCTCGTGAGCGGGGATTTTACTCGCGTAGTGATGTAAAAGCGCTCGTCAAAGTAAATTACGCGCGCAGCTGTTTGATTTGCGCGCTCTCGTGGAGCTCATTTGCGCTCTTTAGTTTTGTCACGGGTTTATCGCCATATGTGATCATTTAGTAAATAAATTTAGAGAACGAGAGAAGTTGTTGAACTGAGTTCTTCCAGGCATCCAATAATTGACACACGCTATCATTCTAAAAAAAAAAAAGGAGAGATAAGGAAAAGTTGGGTTTTCATTGGAGTGGAATCCAGTTTAAATCTGTGTAGATGGGTCAATCCCTATCAAGTGGGGATGTGCAGTAGGTCCGAAGCCGGAATTTGGCAGTGAAAAACCGTGGACCAAAAACTGGAAAGTCTGGGAGCTTTGAGCTGGAACAGCAGAAGCAATAAACTGGAATCCTGGGAAAAGAAGGCAATCAAGTGAAAATATATGAAGCATTGAAGTAGTACTTACCTTACTTAACGACGCAGCGGATTCAAGCATGACGGATCAAGCTATGGAGAAATCAGTCGAGCAGCTCAAGGTGGAGCGAGCTACAGCGAAAAGATTATTTACACGTCTGGTCAACACCATTACCAGGACCTACAAGGACATGTCTAAAAAAGAGCTCAGAGACAGTTTCAATAGTGTCATAAAAGAAGCTGAGAAAGTCATGGGCGCAAATGAAGATGTGGAGGCTGGATTCATTACAGAACTGGAGGCGGAGCTGGAGGAAGGTGAAGATGCTGTGTTAACTAGACAGCAACCGACATAGCAAAGACTTTCAATGAGTGTGATGGAAAGCTAAAGGAGGTCAAAAGTCTGATTCAGGAGGCACTTTGGGATAACTTCGGGGATGTAGAATTGTCAACAGCATTGCAGGCAGCAGAGGAAGTGGGTGACCATGCTGCTGATGTGCGGCCCAATGGTGGCCAGGAGGCATACGACTTCATGCTCGACCACCTGCAAGGACTGGTAAAGACCGCAAAGGAGGTGTACAGTCGGTGGAAACGATGGATCCCACCAAGTGAGCAAAAGGACTTTCAGAGCCGCATGAAGAGGCTTGAACTCCTCCTTCCCAAGCTGATTTCCAGGAAGGCTGAGTACATACAGGCTAGGAAAGAGGAGGAGGGGGAAAGACCAATTGGGCCCACGCCAGCCACCATCAGACTGAAACCTATATCCCTGCCAAAGTTTACTGGGAACAAACGTGACTTCCACAGGTGGAAAAAGGACTGGGAAGCACTCCAGAAGCAGGGTGAGCCGACCGGTTCAAAAGTTTCAACTACTGGACAGTCTTGATGATAAAATCACAAGAGACCTTCGCCTGACCAGTTATAACACTGCAGGTGACATTTTCCGTGTCCTAGAGAACCGCTATGGCAATAAAATTGTGATTGCTATTGATATAGTGGAGGAGTTGCAGAGAATGCCAGCTGCCAGAAGTCAACAGCCACAAAAAATAGTGGAATTAATCCAAGCTGTGGAGATTTGAAACTTCAAGATTTGAGCGACCTTGGAGACACAGGTGCAATCAAAAATCCTCTGGTAACGAAATCAATAGAAAGTAAACTTCCAGAAGTTCTGAAAAAATAATGGCTTGTCTATGTCGCTGACAGGAGAAATGCAGTGGCAGCAGAGACTCGTTTTGCAGCTAAGAGAGGAGAAGCCAAGTAGAAAAGAGACCAGAACCGAGCCAAGATATGCTAGAACCAAGTCTACCAAATCAGAAGATGACCATTTAGGGTGTGTAGTCTGTGGGGACGGAAAGCATAAGAGAAAACTCTACTTTTGCAACCAGTTTTGTGCGCTAAAGCTAACAGAGAAGAAGGCTGCAGTAAGAAAGTTGGGAGCATGCAAGAGGTGCCTTGAAGTTCATGAGGACGCTTCATACTGCAAAACTGACTTTCTATGTAAAAACCAGGTCTGCAGAGATGAGCAAGCTCCTGAGCATCATTTCTCTCTGTGCCCCAATGCTGCAGTGAGAAAAAGCAGCATCGGAGAGAAGCACAGCTTCGGCCCGGAGAGGGAGAAAACCAGGAGGAAGCATACAGCAGATCAAGAGGAGTTTTTCAACAAGCTTTCACCAGAATTGCCAAAACAATGTCGGGATGTGTTCTCCAACACTGTGTCAAGAGCCTTCAGCACTACAAAAGATCCACCGAGTCTTCTTGTGGAAAGTGGACTGCTAGCGCGACCAGTGCTTATGATGCTCCTCGAGGTCACAGCAAATGCTGGACAAAGAATCGGGACATTAATTGATTTGGCTTCGGACACAAATTATATAACCCACAAGACAAGCGAACAAGCGAACTGAACCTCAGGAGTGAAGAAATCACACTCGTCGTCCATGGAGTTGGAGGGATGAAGGTTTGTGTGGAGACAAAGCGTTACCTTCTAAGGATCCGAGTCAAGACTCCCAGGGGCACTCTCAAACCCCATCAATTGGTTTGCTATGGACTAGACAGCATAGCAAATGTCCACAAAAATGTGACACCAGAGCAGCTGCACAGGTTTTTCCCAAGTATTCCCCTTGATGAACTGGTGAGACCCAAATAAGTATATTTGCTCATAAGCCACAGAGAAGGACAATTAGCTCCACAAAGAATCAAAGCTGTTGGAGACCTCGTACTGTGGGACGGACCTCTTGGAAAGACGGTTGGCGGAACGCATCCTGACCTCTTTGAGGAGCTCCAAGACTCACTTCGCAAGGTCAATGAGGGCAGCAGCTGTAAAGTACGAGGCGCTCACTAGCAGGATCCCCGAGACCCTTCTACGAAACAAACGGGTTAGCGCCAAGTTTCAGGAGTCAAGTACGTCAACCACCAAGAAAGATTTCCTTGAGTGGTGGAAATGGGATAGTATTGGTGCAGCATGTGAGCCAGGCGGCAAAGAAATTACTCTTGCTGAGGAGATGGAGGTCGAAATAATGAAGGAAGGCCTCACCTATGTCAAAGGCGATAGCCACAGCAAAGAACCACATTGGCATTCCAGATATCCTTGGTTGGAAGATCCAGCCTCTGCCTAACAATAAAAGGACAGTCGAGGCTACATTTCTCAGAACAGAAAAGCAGCTGGCCAAGGAACCGGAATGGAAGGTTGCCTATACTGCTCAAGTGCATGACATGGTTGACCGAGGGGCGGCAATCAAATTGTCCAAAGAGGCAATAACTAACTGGAAAGGACCAGTATGGTATGTGAGTCACCTTATTGCTCCTAACCCACACTCTGTCACACCCCCAGTGAGACTTGTGTGGAACAGCAGCCAGAAGTGCAGAGGTGTGAGCCTGAATGACCTGCTGATGAAAGGTCCAGACGTCTTCAACCACATTCGCGCTGTTCTGCTCAGATTCAGGTGTGGGGTACATGCTGCCCTGGGTGATATAAAAAAGATGTACAACTCTGTTTGGTTGGAGGACCGAGAAGTACACCTGCATAGATTCCTCTGGCAAGACTCAGAAGATGAAGAGCTGGCGGAATATGCAATTACAAGAGTAAACATTGGAGACAAGCCAGCGGGGTGCATCGCACAGCTGGCAATGTGTGAGACTGCAAACCTCACACCTTTCATCCACCTCAACGTGGAGCGTCAGGTGCTCCTGGAGGACAGCTACGTCGATGATATTCTCACATCCCACAA
The DNA here is from genome assembly GCA_038501785.1 of Myoxocephalus aenaeus. Lineage (NCBI taxonomy): Eukaryota > Metazoa > Chordata > Actinopteri > Perciformes > Cottidae > Myoxocephalus > Myoxocephalus aenaeus. The sequence goes on from JBAMJR010000260.1 coordinate 1,048,563, forward strand.
TGACCTTGACCAGCTTAAAACCATCGCAGCAAATGTGAAGCATATCCTGCAAGCTGGAGGGTTCAAGCGCAAGCCTTGGGTCTTTTCTGGGCAAAGTGGGAGGAAGGGTTGGAAGGACGAGCTGGAGAAGGCCGAGACAAAGATTTTGGTCCTGCCAAACCAAATGAGTGATGATGACAATAAAGCACTCGGCCTGGGCTACATGGTAGAAGAGGACAAGCTCCATGTCATGACCGCAATCAATTTCTCGAGGAGAAAGGAAAAAGATGAGAAGTGGCCATGACCTTCACGAAGGACAAGTCAGAGACCAGATGCCAAATCCCCTTACGAGGAGAGAACTGCTCAGCCAAGTTTCAGGGCTGTATGACCCAGTCGGCCTGGTAACTCCTGCTAAGCAGAAGGGAGCTATACTGGTGCGAAGGGCATTCCAAGAGGCAAAGACTGGAAAATGTCCAGTCAAAGACACATGGGACATAGCGCTCTCAGATGACGTCAGGGAAGATGCGATCAGGCTTTTCGAAGGATACATTCAACTTGGCAAAGTCATGTTCGCCAGAGCACTAACGCCTCCATGCTATGTTGATAAACCCTGGGCAATCACATTCTCAGATGGAAGTGAGCATACGTATGGAGCAGTGATGTATCTGAGATGGAACTCAAACCAAGGCCCAATTGTTAGGCTGATGGAGTCCAAAGCAAAATTAACTCCGTTGGACTGTAAAGGTGATGCTGTAAAGCAGAGATTTGTGGAGCAGTGTTTGCCTCACGGCTGAAGAAGTATTTTGAGCTGCACAGCCGAATCCAGATTGAAAAGTGGTACCATCTCATCGATAGCCAAACCGTTCTTGGTGCAGTACAGCGAGAAAGCTATGGCTATCAGACTTTCTTTGCAAATCGAATTGGAGAAATTCAAAACGGCACAAGGATTCAAGACTGGTGGTGGACCTCTGGCCAGCAAAACATTGCTGATATCATCACCAGAGGGGCCGGCCCTCAAGAGCTGGATGAGGACTCAGAGTGGCAAAATGGGCCAGAGTTTCTGAAGTTACCAGTGAGTGAGTGGCCAATCAAATCAGCCAAAGAATTAGCGAGCGCTTCCAGAGAAAGCGTCAACAGGTTGCAAAAGAAGGCATTTGCTGCTGTGACGAGAGCCAAGGCAAAGGAAGCTGACTCAGATCAACACCAAGCAGTAACTGAACAAAGAAGACCACCTGCGGGATCAGCCATCCTAGGCCTCGTGGATGCCAAGCGGTTCAGTAGCTTGACTAAGCTGGTCAAAACAATTGCATGGATCTGGAGAGCAGCAAAAAGTTAATTGGAAAGAATAAAGCCGCGAAGAGCTCAAAGTTGGAGGCAGTCTCTTCGGCAGGAGTCGTCTCAGTAAAAGAACGAGAAGATGCCCTGAGAGACATCTTTCTTGCGGCGCAAGAAGGCACAACCTTCCCAAGCACCACGACAGACAGACTAGTAGTCTATAAAGAGGAAGACTCCAGGCTATTAGTTTGTGGTGGCCGAGTGCAAATCTTCAAAGAAGATCAAGTAGGGGTCCCTATTTTACCCTATAACACATGGGTGTCCACACTGCTTGCTCGGGAGGCCCACCAAGAGAGTCATGATGGAGTGGCTGGAACCCTGCTCAAGATGAGGAGGGCATGGGTCATACGAGGAAGAAGGATTGCCCAAAAGGTTGTTGATGGCTGCATAATCTGCAAGAAGGCAAAGGCAAGGAAATGTCAGCAAGTAATGGGTGACTTGCCGCCGGAACGAGCAGAACCTGCTGCGCCATTCAAGTTCACGACCATAGACCTCTTTGGACCGTACCAAGTCAAAGATGACGTGAAGAAGAGAGTGAGACTAAAAGTCTGGGGGGTGGTCTTCTGCTGCATGGCCAGTAGAGCCATCCACACAGAGTTGGTAAACACACTATCGACAGAAGGATTCCTGATGGCCTACCAAAGGTTCACGGCGATCAGGGGGCATCCAAGGAAGATCTGGTCAGATCCAAGCACCAATTTCATTGGAGCAAAACCAGTCTTGGAGGAGCTTTACAGATTTCTGGATGGCTTGAACAAACCAGCCTTGCAGGAGAACGCAGCAAAAAATGGGACTGAGTGGATGTGGAAAATCCACCCAGCCGACTCTCCACACAGAAATGGTGCTGCAAAAGCTGCTGTACACATCGTAAAGAGAGCACTCCAGATTCTTGGAAAGGAGTCGGAGCTCACATACAGCGAGTTCCAGACAACTCTTCACATAGCAGCCAACCTGGCAAATGAGCGCCCAATTGACGCCAGAGTACAGAGCTGGGAAGACTGTATCCAATATATCACACCCAACACGCTCCTTCTGGGGCGGGCTTCTCAAAACGGGGATGTCCAAACATTTGACTTTGCTAGCTACCCCTACAAAAGACTCAGAGCAATGCAGTCAGAGGTTACCAAGTTCTGGAGGCAATGGAGCCAACTTGCTGGTCCCAATTTATTTGTGAGGAGCAAGTGGCATACTACAGAAAGAAACGTTGCTGTTGGGGACATTGCCTGGCTAAGTGACCAAAATGCGCTAAGAGGGCAATTCAAGCTTGGCAGGGTCATTAGTACGAATCCAGACAGTAAAGGCATCGTGAGGGACGTCAACGTCAGAATCTTCCCAAGCTACAATGTTCCTGTGACAAGACCAACAAGGGAAGCAAGAGCTAGTCATTCGACCGTGAGCGAGCAGAACAGGAAGATGCAGGCTACCATCCTTCACAGAGATATCAGGCGGTTGGTTGTCTTACTACCTGCTGAAGAACAGAACAACATCTCCAGAAGATGAGAACTAAACTGGGATTACAAAGTTTGCCTTTAAAGTTGGCGATCTCCACAGTGGTTCCATGGGAAGATCCAGTGGGAGGTGTGAAGTCAAACATGATTTTTATTTGGATAAAAAGAAAGGAAAAAATGTCAGGTAAATAAAAGTAATTGTAAATTAATAAAGCACCCAGGAAGATAGAAATAGTCACAGATTAAATAATAAACAGAGCATTTAATTAAATGTTGGTGCAGGCAATCCGACTTGGGAGGAAAAGGGGCGGAGCTTGTAGGCACCAGAAGCACCGCGGGCGCACGTCAAAGGTGGGGATTAAATGAACGCCGGGCGGCTTGATCAAAACGCAGCAAAGACGCATCTACAAGTCCGGAGAGGCAGCCGGTAAGAGTGACGGATTTTGCTGATGATCACTGCCACCACCAGCTTGATTAGCGCGAGCGCTAAATACGTCACGGGGCTCCGCAGCCCATTCACGTGTGGCAAAGTAAAATGTTTGTTGACATGTTGGTGGAGGCACAGCTGGGGGCTATGTGGTGACGTGTGTAGACAGAGTGCACGGGCGCTGGATCACGCGTTTAAAGTGTTTTCTGGCATATTGAAATGTGTTTTCTGTTTCTTTTTATTTAAAGGTTTTTCACCTCTATCTCTTATTTTCTATACGGAGTGAATGACTCAACAATCTGATTCTCAAAAATAAAAGGAGAGATAAGGAAAAGTTGGGTTTTCATTGGAGTGGAATCCAGTTTAAATCTGTGTAGATGGGTCAATCCCTATCAAGTGGGGAAGTGCAGTAGGTCCGAAGCCGGAACTTGACACCCATCGAGGTGAATAGTGAGTTTAATGAACTCTTAGAAACCAACGATGAGTTGTTGTGTCTAAAATGATCTTCACTGACATTAATACTCATGTTTTTATTTCTCTTTATTCTTTTTATTTCTCTCATCTTCTCAGCAGCAGCAGCAACAGAACAACTTCACCTCTATATCACTGTCAGAGATGGAGATGAAGTCACTTTGCCTTGTGACAGTCTGATAGATGGTCATAAGAACTGTGACTCTACTGAATGGTTTGTCAGTAAATCAAGAAGCAGACAACCAGTGAACCTGGTTAAAGATGGGAAGATTGTTCAAACAGCCAAAGATAAATCAGACAGACTGAGTGTTTCAGAGAATTGTTCTCTTGTTATAAAGAAGGTCACAGATGAAGATGTTGGTTGTTATGACTGCAGACAGTTCACATCAGAACAAATACAAGATACTGTGGTTTATCTGTATGTTGTTACAAGTGAGTATTTACATCATAATGTTTTCAAACTGTCTGATCAGAACAATATACTGAAACATTATAATGATTATAGTGATGAAGTTTCTCTTCTTTCTCTCTCAATGTCTCCATTTTCACCAGTGAATGAACATATAGGACACGGTAAACTGCTTAGTGTCAACATATTTAGAATGTAGACATTCAGTGAAGTGGCTGTATTGTGGTAAATATGTGGACAAAGACAACAAAGAAATAAAGACATCACAGTCTTCCTGCTTCGCCTCGCTGAAGTTTCTGACTTCTCATTTATTTTACACATCGAGGTTTAATTCATTGATGTGTGAAGTGACCAGAGGTAACAAAGTGCAGAAGTTTCCTCTCAGAAATTCTACCTCAGGTGATGAAACGGGTGAGAATATGTTGAAGTTATTCATATTCACTTTTTTTTCATTGATTAGAAGTTTTTTAGTTTGTTAAACTGTGTTAATCTGTTCAGGTGAAGACACAACAACAATAACACCAACAACAACAACTGAAGACAACACAAAAGCAGCTCAAACCACGACAACTTCTGCAATCAGTGAAGATTCACCAGAACTACAAATTGGTGACTCAATTTTTTATGTGTCTTTATGTATTTATCTCTGCAGATTGGATGCAGTTTTTGCACCAAATGTTTTAGTTTTCACCAGAACAGAAAGCTGCTGACAAAATGCTAAAAACATTTTTATTATGTTTTGCAGTTTGGTGGCACGTCATTGTGGCTGTGGTTTTAGTAGCACTCTTAATAATCATAATCATCGTGGTGGTCATCAAATGGAAGAGAACTAAAGGTGAGAGATGAAACTTTAATAAACTACACATTTTACGAATACTGTTATCTTTGTGGAAGCTTTTATCAAACCCTTTTTTCTCTTTTCAGGGAACACAACACTGACGGAAGGCAACACTGTGAGTTTAAAAAACAGTTCCTCACCATACATTTTGACTATCTGAGAAAAGCAAAAAAAGTGTCACAAAGCTAATTTAACTTTTTCTTATTCAGCCATAAACAGCATAAATTGCAGCCTCTAAAATGACAACAGAGTTCAATCAACTCCTCTCTGACACTGCGTCACAAACTGAGTTCTATAGAGTCATGTATTCACAGTTAGATTGCATCTTAGATCAGATTGAATTCATCCAGTGGACTGAAACTATAGAGATGAAGATGTTTAAACACTCCCGTCACACGACCGATGCCTGAAACCTTCCCAGGGCCCTATTCCTCGTAGCTGGCTTATTGAGTTAGCGGGCAAATTTCCAGGATAAGATGACCTAGGTCAGGCTTTTCGGTTCCTCGAAGCAAGTTTAGAAAAATCACCATAGCAACACAGCCAAAAATGTAAACCTGCTCCCGTGCAGGCTAACTGAAATTCACTGGATAAGCTGGCCACTCCCACTGGACAAAAAAGGCAGCTCCTTTCCTCATTGATGAAGGAGCGATATTTGTTTTATAGGGAGATAGTTCTTTTGAGATCGCCAAGATCCGTTCTCACATCATCATGACTTGCTGTATGAGCGCTATCGATTCTGCCGACAAGGAATCACTTATTAACGAGACCTCCTCGAGCCGTGGACATTGCGAACAGCACACGGCGCAGCAGAACATCGGCCGTCTCACAGACTCTATGCATTGCCTTGTGCTTTTTTGCGAGCGGTACATGTCTGTACAGTGTCGGCGATGCAGAGAACATCGGGAAAAGCCCCTGCATGGCGTGCTGTTATTAACGTTTATTTAGCACTTAAGAAACTTATGGATGTGTTGAAAGCACTCGTAATTATATGACAGTGTTATTAGTACACCATACATATCATTATTGTAGAAAATTATTAAGGTGGACTCATGATAATACTTATCACTGCTTCAATTGATTGAATTTCTGATTATGAATAATACATACATACTGATCCGCCCATACACATATTCAAACTCCTGATTATATGGTAATCTACACATACATGTATATACACATATAGTACATGATACATAGGCGCATAGAGTACATATATCCTCATAAGTATATATTAATTTGTATATGTAACAAGGTCCTGTTACATCTGAGTTCCCCCCCCTCCCTTCTGAAGAGGAGCGGGACGCCACTGGAGCGGGCACGCACAATTATCCAGATGACTGATGTCTGGTTAGAATTAACGAGACCGTTTCAGCACGGATCTGACGTGGAGAAACCGAGTTAGCCTGATGTCAATCATCTCGCTAATTTAAGATGGATAATAGAACATTTGCTCGACTTTGTTGAACCACGTACGAAGAATAGGGCCCAGATGCACTGCATTCATTGCACAGGTCTGGTTTGTTGTGAATTAACTGAACTGTAAAATGCTTTGTGTCCAGAGGCTGACCTCAAACCCGGCTCCAGAGACCAGTCAGGACACGGTGAGATCACATGAGCTACAAAGTTACCCAGAGCGCCAAACACCAACACTTTGCTCCGCCCTTCGGCGTCTGTACGAGACGGACCTGTCACGACCGGGTGTGGTGGGGCAGAGACTCAGGCGCAGAGGAAAACGAAATCAAAAAGTACTTTACTTTAAGTTAACAAAAACAAGACAGGCTTCCAAAAACACTGGATCAAGTGCAGGAACAGGCATCAAAACAGGGATCAAAAAGGGCATGGGAACAAACAGGGAGTAACACAGTGGTATACAACAACAATCTGGCAGGGGACAAGGGAAAGCAGGGGAGTATAAGAGAGGGGCACCACAGGTGTAGGGCATGAACAATCAGGACCCCCACACACACACGGGAGGCAGGGGAGTGGCTGAGGACAGGTGACGGGAATAAACAATGAACAACCCAACACCGTGACAGGACCAGGCTTTTAAGTTATAGCCATGTAAAACCATCAGTATCATTATTAGACCCTCAGAGAAAATGCTCAAGGAATGTGTTTGAGGCAGCATTAAGACGGGAAAAAAAAGTTGGGGACGAACTGTGGTGAAGTTTTGTAGAAACGACTAAAGCGAGCAGTCGAGTAGTAACGTTATTAACACAGAGAGCTAAAGTAAAGGAGCAATATTTAACAACGTAATGCTTCACACACTCTCTTGTCAAATTGTATGAAAGAACATCGCTATCGTCAGATGAGCCCGAACTTTGTTTGGCTCATTTTCTGTCAGCTGTGCAGCATTAAAGCATGGTGAAATGTTTTTGGAATCCCTGCCGGACGCTTTTTTTAGGTCTCGAAAATAGGACATGTCCGGGAAAAAGAGGACGTCTGGTCACCCTAAGCTAACTTGCCAACCTGCGTCTGTTGTCTTTATCTTTAAATAGACAATATTTGTTTGCTGCTATAAATGCTCCGAATGTTAAATATACAGCTTCTTTCAGTCCAACTATGATAAACATAACTATGGTCTTGTTGCCTAAACCTACAAGCAAGTGTTTCAGCTTTAACTCACAATGTTAACCACATGTTTGGTCAAAATTAAATTAGAAACCTGTTGGAAATGTGTGTTTGTCCTCTGAAGTCTAACTGTGTCTGACCGTCTGTACAGTCTTGAGAGAGTGATACTGTGCATTAAAGGTAAGTTAGATGATACAGCTGGACTTCATCAGAGGAGAACGTGGGTAAAACGGGAAGTTAAAACGTCTATTTCCTGTTTGCATGTGTTTGTCAGTGAGCAGCCATGATGATGATGATGATGTCTTCTCTGTGCAGGCGGACCCTGAAGGTGTTTCCTACGCCTCCGTCAGCTACACCAAGAAGACCGACAGTGCAGCCCAGGTGAGTGGTCTGATTGGTGATGATTCACACGTTGTGTTGCACTGTGTTACTTTGTGCATTGTGTTTTGTGTGTTCCATTATTCTGTAAAGTGTGATAATGATGATTCTTTGTGATGTTTTGCATGTTGTGTTTCACTGTGCGATACCATTGATGCTACTTTGCTTGCGCTGTTTCCTTATAGGGTCGGATTAAACATGATGATGATGATGATGATGATGATGATGCAGTGACCTACGCGACCGTGAACACTTCCTCCACTAATCCCAGCAGCCTCTACGCTACCATCACCTAACCAGACAAACCTCACTCATGTCTGCTCATCTCTGTTGATGGTTTCTTTATGATCACTTTCAGGATGGATCATTGTAAACTGCTTCTTTTTCAGAAGGAGGTGAAGTCTCACTAGTGTCTCAATGTAAAAAGTGGACTGGACTCGTGAGTCTTAACACAGTTTGTTTGTTGCCGCATCAGATTGGATCATTGAAGGCAGAAACGTATGACATTGCTTATTTTTTCCTTCCACCTCCACAGGATTACATAAAAAAAAAATATGTGAAAGCAAAAAAAATTTTTTTTCTCTCACCTTTAAATGTTTGGTATGCAGTCATTTTAAATGTAATATCTGTGTTCAGTGTATTTTCTATGTTCTGGTATGGAAAGTAATTTAAAACAAACAGGAAATGGCACAACACTTAACTAAGTCACTTTTGAGAGACCTTATCGGACCCCAAATGTGATGCTAATGCTAGCTGTTGTGGTTAGCTCTGTTCTGTGAGCAACACATAACATTTGCAAGTGCAGATCATCTTCATCACCATCGTCATCGTGTCCCAGCTGCTGCTGATCTCACGTATCGTCCTTTATTGGGCCGTTGAGGTCGTCGCTCTGTTTCTGGAACAATATAGTATGTTGAGAAACCAAATGAATAAGACACTCCCTCTTATGGCAGCAAGCTACATGGAGCTGGTGGTGTGGCGTCTCTTGGAATAAAAGTTTTCATTGAAGCCTTCATTAGAACCCCAAATAAAATCTGTTTTTGTACATTTCTGTGAATATTTTTCAGATGAAATTGCGTGCTGGTTGTGAACATGTTTCTCATCTGCAGCCCATTCAGAACACAGCAGCTGGATTTTAACTTAATTTAACAGGAAAGAACATTTAACTCTGTGAACTTCCTTTATTTGTCTTCCAGCTGAACATTTCACAGCTTAACAAATACTGTTTTATTTCTTAAAGCTACAGCAGCTTGAGCTCAGCTTCATGTCTGTGAGCAGAATAACCACTTTCAATTCAATTCAGTTTATTTTATATAGCCCAATATCACAAATACAAATTTGCCTCGGAGGGCTAGATATTGTGTGACTAGAATGAATAACGTAACGGAGTTACAGCACATTCAATGAATATGACATAAATTATTCATATAATGAGTAGTAGGCATGGTCCACGATCCAGATAACCACGATCCATGGAGGTAGAGAGGACGGGCATCAGCAGGGCCATGGCAGGAGGCAGGACTGGCTCCAGACACAGCCACGATCCAAGGTTGTAGGCAGGACCGGTTCCAGACAGCCACGATCCATGGAAACTTGAGGCGAGGAAGCACAGAGGCTCCCAGAAAAAAAAGTAGAGTTAGTAATGTGCAATGAACAGGCATTAATTCGAGAGAGAGAGAGAATCCTAAAATGTCCACCAGCAGTCTAATGCTCTGTTCACACCAAACCATCTCCGTAAAAACACTGTTACAGTTTCCACCATGGAAATAACCATTAGTTCTGCTTTATACTTGTGTAAATTCCTCATATGTCGGAACATCAAACTCCATGGTGTCTGGGTTCATAATATTATCCGTAGTCCCACAACGGTGTCTGAATGACGGCCGCTACCAGCGCTACTTCAGCAGCAGTTTGAATCAGCAACGGCAGGTCGGCGGTGGTGACGGGCGGAGCTTCTCAACGCTGATTCTCAACGCTGATTGGCTGACGCAACTATGACAATTTTTTCGCCAGAGTTGGGAAATTTCAACTCGCGCGAATTCGCACCGCGTCCTACGCTCTGTTCGTTATAGAAGTATAATGAGCAAAAGTACTCCTTAATACTGATGGAAGTCGTTAAATAGGAGTTCTCTAGTAAAGTACCACCACCAGTGTACCTCAGGCTCCTTCCAGACGTGTTGTATGTACACGACCACCTGCTGTGACCTCATATGAACGTTAACACATTCCACATGTTACCTAGTTAAATGAACCCAAACCAGGAGCTTGTTCTGAAACCTAACTGATTATTTCAGGATATTTTTTCAGAATTTCTTTAGCTGTGGTGTCACTCCAGACATCCGTTCTCCATCGGTGCCCGGAGAATTCCGGTCTCCATCTGTCCTGCTTGAGCTCTGAAACCCACTAGTAAACACATCAGCATTCATGTTTTTTTAGGGCCAGCAATGAGCGTGATGAATGACGCTTCTTTAGTTATTAAAACCAAACTACAATATTTTCCTGAACCTAACAAGTAGTGGTGTTGCCTAAACTAACTGAGTTGCTTCCTGTGAAGACAAAAGTTTATTTTGAAGAGACTGTCTGCATGTAAAGAGCGGATCTTCACACGTGTTGCTGGATGCACGACTCAAATGAGGAGTTACTTTTTTCCGTGAGATATCAGACGAACCGTTCCGTTGCACCACAGGTGAAGTGTTCACGTCCAACACACTCAGACACCACCGTCTACACTTTGAACTGCGGCGCCCAAAACGTGTATCGAAGACAGAACAGCGTGAGCAGACCTGCTGCTGCTCTTGTGGAGGTTTGACGCTCTACAGGTGAAGGCAGTTCAGTCCATCAGTGTTTTAACTGTTTGTTGCAACTCAGCGAGCATAAACCTTCTAGGGTCAAAGTGGTTCTCAAGAGAATTCAAGAAGCGCCTCTTTGTGCTCATAAAGTGTGGACTGTCCTCATGTGTTCCTGGTGCTATCTGGTCCTCATCAGAGGGTCAAACCTCCAGAGCTCTGCTGCGGTTGTTGCCCACATTCTCACCAAAACACTTCTCCTCCAGTTATCAGAAAAGCTGCAAAGACAGAACAGGAACCAACAGGTCTCAGACCAGTGAAACGTCATCTTAAGCTGCTACAGTATCATCGTGCTGCACCACTGACATCAAGAGTGAACCTGTGGTGGTCCATGACTTTCACTCTTCACCTGTGTGTTCATGCTGTCAATCATCACCATGAATCCTTTCTGTTCTCTGATAAACACCATCTGAAGAAAACAAGTTGCTTTTGCTGCAAACATTTATCTGAAGCAACAATCTTCACATACCCGACTTCCTCAGTCTTTGTCTTCTTATTTCTGACCGTGGGACTGAACATGATGTCCTTGTTGGTTTGCTTGTATGTCAACGTGAGTCTCAACACAGTTTGTTTGTTGCTGCATCAGATTTGATCATTGAAGGCAGAAACGTATGACTTTGAGTTATAAGAGTCAAGTTCAACAGAACTGAATGAGAGGAAACAGTTTGAACCCCAAAAGGGTTAAATTGTCTCTGGTGTTGATTCCAGATACTTGATGTCAGTGTGAACTTCACTCCTGCTCATGTCGGACACAAAAAAGCAACAAGTGACGTATGAGAGAACAGAGGGAGGAGGAAGTGACACTTTACTAATTATAGGAAGTCGATTCAACATTCGTCTTTAAGACAGAACAAGTTTGAGACGAGTAGAAGAAGCAGAGAGACGAAAGGAACGATGGCTGAGTTCAGATGGATTAAAACCTCTTTATTTCTGATTCTGGTGCTTCAGTTTACAGGTAAGGAGACATATAATGTGTATATGACTAAGAAACATTAAAGAAGCTAATATATTAATATCATTAATGTTACTTTATGACATAACCTTCATTTAAAGAAGACACACAAGTAGTCTGTTTGTTTCCCATCGAGGTGAATAGAGAGTTTAATGAACTCTTAGAAACCAATGATGAGGCACATTCTCAAACTGTTGTTTTGTCTAAAATGATCTTCACTCTGACATTAATACTCTTGTTTTTATTTCTCTTTATTCTTTTTATTTCTCTCTCATCTTCTCAGCAGCAGCAACAGGACAACTTTCCCCCTCCTTCACTGTCAGAGATGGAGATGAAGTCACTTTGCCTTGTGACACTCTGATAGATGATCATAAGAACTGTGACTCTACTTGGTGGGGCGTTGATGATTTAAGGAGAGCAGTAGCAGTATTTCTGGTTAAAGATGGCAAGATTCACGATGAAGCGAAAAATAAATCAGACAGACTGAGTGTTTCAGAGAAATGTTCTCTGGTTATAAAGAATGTCACAAATGAAGATGTTGGTCGTTATGAATGCATACAGTACAAATCAGGACAAAAACAAGTTGCTCTGGTTTATCTGTCTGTTGTTACCAGTGAGTATTGGCATCATCATGTTTTTAAACTGTCTGGTCAGAACAATATACTGAAACATTATAATAATAATGATTATAGTGATGAAGTTCCTCTTCGTTCTCTCTCAATGTTTCCATCTTCACCAGTGACTGAACACAAGGACACTGATGAGGTGACGGTAAACTGCTCTGTGTCGACATATGAACGATGTGAACACACAGTGAAGTGGCTGCTTGAGGGTCAAGATGTGGACAAAGACAACAAAGACTTGATGACATCACAGTCTTCCTGCTCTGCCTCTCTGAAGTTTAACGCATCAAGGTTTAATTCAATGATATGTGAAGTGACCGATGGTGTCAAAGTGCAGAAGTTTCCTCTCAGAAATTCTCCATCAGGTGATAAAGCAGGTGAGAATATTTTAAAGTTATTCATATTCACTTTTTTTTTGTTTGTTGAGTTGTGTTCGTTTGTTCAGGTGAAGACGCAACAACAACAACAATAACAACAACAACAACAACAACTAAAGACGACACAAAATTAGGTAAAACTACGACAATTTCTGCAATCAGTGAAGATTCGCCAGAACTACAAAGTAGTGACTCATCATTTTGAGTCTTTATGTATTTTTGTGGAGCTTTCAACCACATCTTGTGTTTTTATTTGACGTTGTTCTTGCACCAAAAGCAACGGTTCGATTCCGTTAAACCTGTCAAATGAATGTTTAAGTCAGAACTGATTTTCTTTAAACAGAAGGCTGCAGCTTAAAACATGTTTTTTTATCGTAGTAGTTTGGTTGTACGTCACTGTGGCTGGGGTTTTATTCGCACTCTTAATAATCATAATCATCGTGGCTGTCATCAAATGGAAGAGAACTAAAGGTGAGAGAATGGATGACATTTTAGGAAACACATTTTAAGAATACTGTATTTTCTTTGTGGAAACTTTTATCAAACCCCTTTTTTCTCTTTTCAGGTCAAACACAAACGGACGGCAAGGCTGTGAGTTTAAAAAAACGGTTCTTCACATTTTGACTCTATAGCTAAGAACAGATAAACATTACGGCCTGTGTTTTATTAAAACTAAGAGTTGCAGCAGCAGGAAGTGATTGTGAGGAAAAGCAAAAAAAGCGCCTAAACTTCTAGGAAGTGCCTAGAAACTATTGAGGGAACCCCAGCAACATGTGAATTAACTGAACAGGTGCTGCAATCGGGTGCTGGCCTACCAGCTGCATCACAAAGCGTCGCTAAGGGTTCTGACAAAGAGCCAGCGTGTGACAAAATAGAATTAGAACCTGTTGGAAATGTGTGTTTGTCCTCTGAAGTCTAACTGTGTCTGACCGTCTGTACAGTCTTGAGACAAAAAGGGAAATTAGATGATGCATTTAGACTTCAGCAGAGGAGAACGTGGGTAAAACCGGAAGTTGCAAGTCAAGAAAACGTCTATTTCCTGTTTTCATGTGTTTGTGTCAGTGAGTAGCCATGATGATGATGATGATGATGATGATGATGACTTCTCTGTGCAGGCGGATCCTGAAGAAGGAGTTTCCTACGCCTCCGTCAGCTACACCAAGAAGACCAACGGTGCAGCCCAGGTGAGCGGTCTGGTTGGTGATAAAGCACACATTGTGTTGCACTGTGTTACGTTGTGTGTTCCAATAAGCTGTAAAGTGTGATGATGATGAGGATGATGATGTATTCTCTGTGCAGGCGGATCCTGAAGAAGGAGTTTCCTACGCCTCCGTCAGCTACACCAAGAAGACCGACAGTGCAGCCAAGGTGAGCGGTCTGGTTGGTGATAAAGCACACGTTGTGTTGCGCTGTGTTACTTTGTGCATTGTGTTTTGTGTGTTCCATTATGCTGTAAAGTGTGATGATGATGATTGTGATGTTTTGCATGTTGTGTTTCACTGTGCGATACCATTGATGCTGCTTTGCTCATGCTGTTTCCTTATAGGGTCGGAGTAAACGCGATGATGCGGTGACCTACGCTTCCGTGAACGCTTCCTCCACTAATCACAGCAGCCTCTACGCTACCGTCACCATCACCTAACCAAACAAACTGCACTCATGTCTGATCATCTCTGTTGATGGTTTCACTGGTGCCTCAATGTAAAATGGGGAAGTAATATCTCAACATGTAGGGTGGTTGCTTAAAATATTACTCAGCATAACATATTACACATTTTGCTCGATGATCTCGCTCTCATGCATTTCACTGTAGTCAGAGATTGAGGTGCTTATCTTAGGATATAGTAAGCATGTTGCTTGTTTTTGCTTCGATGACAGTAGTAATATATTCATGAGCAATAATGTATCAAACTTGAGCAATTTTGCAGATTTTTTCATGTTATTCTTTATTTTCCAAATGTGTTCTTTCATTTGTTTGTTATGCAATAAGTTGACCATTAACGTCTCCTTTTTATTTAAAGTGTTGAAAGCAAACCTATTAAACTACTGAATGAGTGAACACTCTCGCAGTCCAGTATTTTTTCTACTTTGAATCCTCTCACTAATAGAGTTAGTAGGGGGGGATAAAAAAGGAAGAAAGTCATTATGAGGAAATGACACTGCTGATCAGAGGAAGTAGATCATGCAAATCTATTTAAGAAGCAACACATTTAGAAGAAAGAGAAACAGACGCATGACGCTTCAAGTCAGACATAGTAAAATGTCTTCATGGATCATCATCATCCAGGAATAATTGGTCCTTCGGCAAAGGGATGTAGTACGTTACTGTGTGGTCCTTTAAATTCATGATGTCGTCGGGCTGTCAGGTATCTCGTGAACTGCCGCAATAGTTCACATTGCAGAGTCAGACACATTCTAGTCAGAGTTCACCTGTGTACCAGTCATGTTCAATTTTGGCAGGTCCTTCGTCACAAAACACAGGAAGTGCTCCACTGGGTGTTGGTGAAAACACAAGGTCATCTTAAAGCCTGTTAAGCCTGAGCGGACCTCAATTAGGGACTAGTGAGAAGTTGGTGAAAGGATTGTGTGAAACAATGGACTAATCACGATCGAATATAATGACCCGGCATTTTGAAAACCGGTCTTCTTTTTTGGATTAAATAATTTACTTTGCACATCAAATTAAACAGCAGAACCTGGGCTACAGGAATAGATAAGCGTTTTTATTCAACCCTGTCTTTTTCAACCCTGTCTCCTGTACTGGTCATACAGAAATGTTGATATATGTCAAACACAAACCTACTGGTACAGTTAAGATGTTTGGATGTGGTTAGAAATGTTCTGAACACATCCATATCAGTCAGTATTTTGAAAACCGGATGTTGTGTCCCGTGGCTCTTCCGGGCGTTTGAATATTTTTCACGTCAGTGTCTACTGCAGCTGATTTGACCACAGAGATCCGAGTGTCTGCTGAGTTTATTGCAGTGGTTTACTGCACTAGATGGAGTTTATCACACACTTTGAGCTGCATTCCCAAACAACCCGACTCAGAGAAGACTGAACCTGGCGCGACGGAGGCCGTTACCGGCTTCACAATGACGGGCAAGAGGTCTTCAGAACGGCCCCGTTACCGACCTCACCCCGCCCCTCTTCGCTTGCCACCACTGCGGGAATCCTTTTTCTTTTCCTCCGCAGAGTATAGAAATGAAAATATCCTTAAATTCAGCGGGAAAGCAAGAAAACAATAACACAAACACACACTTATTATTTGTAATACGTCAAACACAAACATAATCAGGGAGGAGGTACGTTTCTGGTCAAACATAATTGAGAATGTGTTTTAGTTCTCGGGGAACGTAATTTTTTGGAGACAGGGTTGTTTTTTTTATACCCCGTGTTTCACTCAAATAATTCCAGGCGCTTATAGGGGTCGTTCTGAATAGGGGTAAGGAGGAGAATGTCAGCGTATCGGATCCTAAGCTTCACACATGACAGCGCCTTGCTGATTCTGATTAGCTAACAGTACTGTCAATCTCGTTTTGGTGGATATAGCTCAATTCTATTGGCTCTAACGATTCAAGAGAGGTGTCATTCACTTAAATCGACCAATCCGTTGCTGAGATACTGGCTTGCGTAAACACAGGGAGCCATTAGTGATTAGCACCATTAGTGATAGACAAGTGAAATATATAGTTTGGTACATGACAAAATAGAAATGGCACACATTGTGCCAAAAAGGACATTTTGGAGACCTCGCCTAAACTGTCTTTACTAAAAACTCTCTAGTTTTGTTCTGCTTCACTTTATTAAAGTCAACCTTTGCAGAGAGACTGTTCACATATTGTGCTATGATTTGGTTTAGGTTTAAACTTGCAGCTGCATCATTCCAAATATATAATCATCATACATTTCTTTTAGGCAAACCAGGAACTTTGTTATTTGTGCTCTGAGGCTTAAAAAATAGGTCAGTTTACATACAAGAAGCAAAACCACTATCTAAAGAATACTCCCTAACAAGTAAAACATTTTAATATTACTTAGTCTACAGGCAAAACATCACAGTTATATCCATGAATATATATTATACTATTATTTGTACTGATGCATTAACGGTAAGCAGCATTTTGTGTCCCGTTGGCGCCCCGGCCGATCCCCGCTGCCGCCTCAGAGTCGCAGCCGACCCCAGTTTCCGCTGCTTCCCCTGTGCTGCAGCCGACCCTGGTTCCCGCTGCCGCCTCCGTACCGCAGCCGACGCCGGGCCCCCATCTCCAGCTGGCGGTCCGGACAATTCCAGAGCCCTGTTCTCCTGAGTCTCTGGAATCCCCGGAGCCCAGCTCCCCGGAGGAGACACAGCCCTCGTACATTACAATCTGGCCAGTCAGGGACCCAGCACGCAATCTTGAACCTGTGAGCGTTTTTCTAGCGTTTTTCCGGCGCGCTTAAAAGTTGAAATATTCTCAACTTTTAAACGCCTTGCGCGTAGTCGCACAGCTCATCAATGTCACACTCGGCCAAGGCAGCCAATCGGATCAAGCAAGAGGCGGGCTTTATTACTTTACCACTTCCTTCCTGTTTCCGTGTGGTATGAACAGCGGGAATTTCAAAAGAAAATGGCAACCGCCGACGAAGGATTCATATTAGCGGTCTTCAACTACGAAGAACTTTATAATTCAAGATCGAAAAACTACTGCAATAGCATACGGCGCTCGTCATCGAGACACAATTCTTGGAATAGATGGTGGTATTCGCCGTACTCTTTCCTTTTTTTTTTAAATATCGTGAACCCAAAATCTCCGCTTTTTTGGGGCTTTTTCCTCCTCCTCATCCCACAACACAGCAAGGGCAAGAGCGCGACGTCTGCTTGAATTCATTTTGAAGTTTTATCGCCCGGGTGCGCACGCAGGCCCGCTCCACAGGCGCAGCGGGCTGTTTTAATTTTTTTTTTCCCTGCCGCGTTTTTGCCAAGGCGTTTTTGAAGCGGCTGCGCTTTTAAAAGTCGCGTCCGGTGTGAACGGCCCCTTATGCCGTGTTCACACCAAAACAGTTGCGAAATATTCGCGCGTCCAGATTACATGTTAAGTCAATGCACAGCCGCATTAGGTTGCGAAAAAGCGGATTTTTCGCCGGGCGGCGCGATACTGGCGAAATGGCGTTGCGAATATTCGCAACTCCGCTTTTTCGCTCTTTTTTTTTCGCCCGGCATCACCGCCGTTCTGCCGTCACTGAATCAAACGGGTCCGCTGTGTGCGACTACGGATAATATTATGAACCCAGACACGACTACGGATAATATTATGAACCCAGACACGGGGGCGTTTGATGTTCCGACGTGTGTGGGACTTTCTCAACAAGTATAAAGCAGAACTAGTGGTTATTTCAATAGTCAATGGCGGAAATAGTAAATGTTTTCACTGACATGGAGATAAGCCCCGCCCCCTTTCCCCAGCGATGGTTGCGAAAAACGAATTAACCACTAGAGCGAGTTTTTTTGCCGGGCGGCGCGATATAGGCGAAGTGGCGTTGCGAATATTCGCAACTGTTTTGGTGTGAACACGGCATTATGCTGTGTTCACACCGAACGCAACACGAATTGTCGCGTCGCGCTTACCACTTCAGTTTACTCGCGCGAGTTAAACGAGGGTGTTCACACCAAACGTGACAAAGACAAATCGCGCCGCGACAAAGGGGGTGGCTTATCGCTGTCGCTTATCTCTCTGTGAAAAAGAGCTTTCTTTTCCGGTATCGACTATGGAATAAATAACCACTAGTTCTGCTTTATACTTGCTGTGGAAGTCCCAAACATGTCGGAACATCAAACGCCCTCATGTTTGGGTTCATAACACCATCCGTAGCCGAACACAGCTCGGTGAATTTCACCGACTCCTCCAGGAGCTTCTCAATGCTGATTCTCAACACTGGCTGACGCAAATATGACTCACGCGACTTTGTCGCTGGAGTTGGGAAATTTCACTGCGTCCTTCGCTCTGTTCGCACCGCCTCAAACGCGTCAGTCGCGTCGCCCGGCGGAAATGTCGTGCCTTCACAACCTGTCGCGTCTGTGCATTGACTTTGCATGTAATCTGGTCGCGCGACAAATTTGTGTCGCATTCGGAGCTAATGCTCCGCTTTCTGTCCTTCCGACGCCTGCTCCAGCACACGAGACCCCGTGTGAGAACCCCAGAGCGCTATGCTGGAGAATGCAATCCATTCGCCACAAACTGCTCCATCTTGTTTTCCCTGCAGTCCTACACGTTTGCCTCCGGAATCCCCGGTGCCCTAGTCTCGCTCTCCGGAGCCCCGCCCCTGTTGTTACCTCTGCTCTTGATCTGTAATTTTGGAAACCGGTCTTGTTTTTTTGATTAAATAATTTACTTTACACATTGCATCGGCATTTGGGTACTTTCTCTCTCAATCCTCCCGTTACAATTGTTATGTTGGTTGTTTGGTGCAAAATATTCCTACACGTACTACTGGTACTTTCCACGACTGGGATTTGTTTGCAATTGCACAATGAATGTAAGACCATTAGATGAGGTAATAAGTGGACCGTCTACATTATTTTCATGATGAATATGAAAGTTTACCACCCGGCATGACGGTCTCGGTCTGTCGATGATGGGAATGAAGAACCTATGATCAGGAAACCACAGGAAGGGGCTAATCAAGTGGCAACATGGGGAACACAATGGGGTCTTAAGTTCTCTTTGTAAAAAAAATAAAGCTTCTTACAGATAAGAAAATCAGGAAAGGGAGAAAATCTAAAGTTATAAAGAATAAATACAGAAAGAGTAGAACGCTTTTTTTTGGCGGTACATTTTGACGAGAAAGCATTTAATAAGTAAAGAAGAGTCAGGAAGGGTGATACAACTCAGGGTAGGTTGTGTATATATATTTGAAATATATTTATGCATTGCTAACTTAAGTTTAGAGTAGATTATAGCGATTCAAGCTGAGGCATTGGAGGCCTGTTGGGAGCAGGGGAAAGTACAAAAATAATAACGTTTAGATGGCAAGGACAGGTGGCCAGTGAGACCAGACGGGATGCTTGTCTGATATGGAGTTACTGAATATTAAAGCGCTGTTCTGCTAACGTCAGAGTGGGTGGAAGATGTAAGCAAGACAAATACTCATCTGTAGGAACTTAGTGTCGGCAATGTCACATATTAAAACAGGATTAGGTAGAAATCATCAAGAACTAGTGTATGAAATATTGTTGTTTACTAATTCAGGGTTAGCCAGTCGGGGACACATTTTTTGTTGTTAATTTGAGTACCAGTTTGAGAAAGGAGAGACCAACCAAATATACCCTATATACCCATTTTATTTCTGAAACTATTGTTATTGTTGGTGGTTTATATCATTTTTGTTTGTGCTACATCAGTATTTATAGATGGAGGTAAATCAATATTAAATCTAAAAAATGTTTTGAGTTTTTAAAAGCAACTGGACATTTATAAAAAAAAGAAAAGAAATAATAGATGCATTTATATCCTACAGGGGGCAGTGAAGCCACTCAAAGGATGCCGACTACCGGTAAAGAAAAAAACAACAAGAGAAGAAGCAGTAATTCGGGGACCTTTATTTTGAAAAATGTTTTGACGAACCGGAAGTTCACGTCCGTTGACCCAGAATTAGTTTCCGTTGCTGTGATGTCGGAGGGATTGTAGAATTTGGTGCTGGGTTTTCGTGCGCAGCGGGGGACAAACAATCTATTTTATTCTCCTAAATCCTCTTTATTCAAACCGCGGAGTGAATGAGAGCTTCTCGGTGAGTTTGAAACGCTTGAAACGAGCCGTTGGCGCGCGCTCGCTGACGTTGTTGCGCTGCTAGCTCGCGCTCGCTAACGCTCGTCCTGGTGTTACGGTGTAACAGGCGACCGTGTTAACTGGCGACTTTCAGCCGAATGCGTCTGTTGTTGTCGTGGTTACAGACAGCTGTTGGAAAGATAGGAAGAGAACAAGTGGCTGTCCTCGTGAATGCCCTCAATGTTTAGTTTAGTTTTTCAATGTTTAGTTCAGTGTTAAAACGTTTAATATACCTATTACATGTATATATCATATACAAAATAATATCTTCCTATTTTCACAACAATTTGGTTTTCGTCACCAGTTAACACGGCCGCATGTTAAACCGTAACACCGGGTGTCAAATGCCCGCGACGACAGCCGTTGTAAATACAATCTGAGAGTTAACGCCCTCATTGCGTTGTTTCGCTGAAATACACGGTAAAATACAGTTGTTGTTCTTTACTATTTAACGTGTTTACGTCTGCAGTTCGTTTTTACGGCACACCTATGTAGTGTACCGTAAACCGAGCCCCCCTCCCCCTGGTGTTTATGTGTCCTCCTCTCGGTGTTAGATGTGACTCCAGCCGCCGTCGACCATGAGTAACAGCCACCCTCTGCGGCCACTGGCCTCCGTGTCGGAGATCGACCACGTGCACCTGCTGTCGGAGCAGCTGGGCGCGCTCGTGCTCGGCGAGGAGTACAGTGACGTCACCTTCGTGGTGGAGGGGAAGCGGTTCCCGGCGCACCGCGTCATCCTGGCAGCCCGATGTCACTACTTCAGGTAGGTTCACCTGTGTGCTCCTGCTGTCAGTCCTGCACGTCATCAGTCTTGACAGTCTCTGCTGAAGCGGTCACGTGATTCACTGTTTGATGAGTCTTCTTAAAGCACTAAGTATTAATCATTTGTGACAGTAAAAAGTATATTATTTTGGGACTTTGCACTGCGAAAATGTGTATGATTCCTTTTATATCACACATGAAGGTGAAGATGCATTCTTTCATATTGTTATTGCATATTTTTTAAATATTTTTCCCACAGATGCTTCCGTCCATAGTGACACACACACATACAATACTTACATTTAGTAATTTATCCAACAGCAGTATAAGTATGTTTGTGTGTACAAGGAGTATTTAATACATATACATATGGCAGTACATATACAACCGTTATGCCGTGCCAGTTTTGGTTATTCGTTATGTTTGTCAGAATGAGACAGTCCTAAGCTGAACACTGAAGAACGTTCTTAAGAAAATGCTTAATGTTTCATGCATATTAACACTTCTTGCTTCCTCTGGCCCCTTCAGGGCCCTGCTGTACGGTGGGATGAAAGAGTCCCTGCCCCAGGCGGAGGTTCGTTTGGAGGAGACGCGGGCCGAGGCCTTCTCGATGCTGCTCAACTACCTCTACACGGGCCGGGCCAGCCTCAGCTCCGCCCGGGAGGAGGTGCTGCTGGACTTCCTGGGCCTGGCTCACCGCTACGGCCTGCAGCCGCTGGAGGACTCCACCTCGGAGTTCCTGCGCACCGTCCTGCACACCAACAACGTCTGCCTTGTTTTCGACGTGGCCAGCCTGTACTCTCTGAGCGCGCTCAGCGCCGCCTGCTGCGCCTACATGGACCGACACGGACCCGAAGTGCTGAATTCTGACGGCTTCCTCATGCTCTCCAAGGTGAGAGGTCGCGCGTTACAGAACGGTGTCTGGAGAGCTGTAATGAGTGTTAATGAGCATTCAGGAAGCCTTGATTTCTCCACACATTGTGACATATGGTTTGAAATATAGCGTGCAGTGGATATCTCATGTATGCCGTTGTTGTAACATAAACCTGCCTCTAGTGTGATACCTCTAGTGGCAGGTAAGAGATGTATACCATGCAAAGGCTGAATACGAAGTAAATGAGACTTAAAGCTATGGCTGATAGTCTTGAGAAGCTAGCGTGGATTTAAAAAAAGTATCCAACGGAACAACCCAGCCCAGTGTTGCCGACTCTTTGACAGTCAAAGCAGCGAGCATCACCAGCTCCAAAAGGCCTCCTCCTCCCCAAAGTTATCATTATGATCATAAACAACAAACGTAGCTGTGTTTACTAATCAAAAACCGAAAGGCTCCGGTGAGGCGCGATGGGTTCACAGGAAGACAGGACGCCTGATTACAGTCCTGCAACAGCCACAGGCACCATATTATTATCTTCTCTCTTTTGTCAGACCATTTGATTTATTGATTGCTGTTGGAATGTGAAGAGCACTTCAATAACTCCAACGTGTGACTTCAGCGACGCTCGTGACGCACAAACATGACATGCCCAGACAAGAGGTTTTCTCTACCATGTCTGCAGCGCCGCCTCCATCCAGTTCCATTACCAGCATCTCTTATTTTTTTCAGTTAAAGAAAATAACTTGTTTGTTAAACGGTAAAACATTTACAAGGATATGTAAAGCAGGAAAACAAGCAAATACTCAAAACTAAGAAGCTGTAATCTCTGCGTTTTGGGTATTTTTGACTTCTTAAAAGACTAAATGAAAGTACCTGTTGGCAGACTGCCCTGCTGACCGTGGCGAGGCGTGACTCGTTTGCCGCCAGCGAGAAGGAGATCTTCCAGGCGCTGAGTCGCTGGTGCCGGCAGCACGAGGAGGGGGCCGACACCCTGGAGGTGATGTCGGCGGTGCGGCTGCCGCTCATGACACTGACGGAGATGCTGAACGTGGTGCGACCGTCCGGCCTGCTGAGCCCGGACGACCTGCTGGACGCCATCAAGACCCGCTCCGAGAGCCGCAACATGGACCTCAACTACCGCGGCATGCTGAGTCAGTGCTCTTCCCGTTACCGTTACGCACCACGCAACTAATCAAGCATTTAACATAGTTTATGTCTGTTTTTCATGCATTCATTTCTTCTTTTTTGGTTTCAGTCCCGGAGGAGAACATTGCCACCATGAAGCACGGCGCTCAGGTGGTGAAAGGGGAGCTGAAGTCGGCGCTGCTGGACGGAGACACGCAGAACTACGACCTGGACCACGGCTTCTCCAGGCACCCCATCGAGGACGACGGCCGGGCCGGGATCCAGGTCAAGCTGGGCCAGTCGTCCATCATCAACCACGTCCGCCTGCTGCTGTGGGACAGAGACAGTCGGTAAGATGGGCTGCTAAAAAAAACTAAAAACTAAAGGAAGACACAAGCTGGATTTTATCTGCAGACATACAGTATGCAATATACCCGTATCAATATTTAACGATGTTAATAATACACACATGATGTGAACAATCCAGTGCCTTTTTTTTTAAATCATATTTTGGTCAGCCCTAGTGTTTAGTATTATTCACAATTTGTGTTGTTGAATATTGGAGCGCATACTAGAGTTCAATTTATTGTTGAAGTGGCCGACACTTCTATCTGGTTTCACTGTTGGCGAGACGAGAACGGGGCTCATCTGAATTTTGTTTTTGTTATTACAAAAGGGTTCCTGGCAGAAACAGATTATCTGGTGTCTCATGTATTTTTAACATGGTTTCTGGTTATTTGGGCACATTTCCTACGTAGTGTTTGCTCTTCTTTTTTCTTTTCTTTTAAGAATCTGATTATCCTGACTTAATATCACAAGCTGAGTTTGAGCGTAATGATTTAAAATGGTCATCCTTGATTGTTTCAGGTCCTACTCCTACTACATCGAGGTGTCCATGGACGAGCTGGACTGGGTGCGCGTCGCCGACCACTCGAAGTACCTGTGCCGCTCTTGGCAGGATCTGTACTTCACACCACGAGTCTGCAGGTGTGTGTGTGTGCATGCATCCAGACGGGTGTCTGAACACACGACTCGAGAGCTTTCCCACACTGTCTGAAGCGATAGTCACGATGTTTCCCTTTGTGTCTCAGGTACATTCGCATCGTGGGAACGCACAACACGGTCAACAAGGTGTTCCACCTCGTGGCTTTCGAGTGCATGTTCACCCACCGCTCATTCACCCTGGAAAACGGCCTTCTGGGTAAGTCTTCTCCACACGTGTTTCTAACGAGACATTCAGCGTCGTCTTCATCTTTCATGCTCGCTTCACTCTGTTTGCTGGTTATACCTGGTCTGATTTGGGAGTGTGTGTTTGACCGTATTCGGGTTGAAGCGGTGGCTAATGGTGCCGTGTGTGTGTGTCGCTCTGCTCCGCAGTGCCCGGGGAGAACGTGGCCACCATCGCATTGTGTGCCAGCGTCATCGAGGGCGTGAGCCGCTGCCGGAACGCCTTGCTCAACGGCGACACGCGCAACTACGACTGGGACTCCGGCTACACCTGCCACCAGCTGGGCTCCGGCGCCATCGTCATCCAGCTGGCTCAGCCCTACTCCATCGGATCCTTGAGGTAGATCGGTTCTCCCGTTGACTCCAGAGTGTGAGCTCCTGAAGCAGACACCTCAACAGCTGGCGTCGTAATCAGTTGGTCCTGAAGGAATCGAACAATAACGTCCCTCGCCCAGCTTGTGTTGCTGTGACTGAGTAAAACTAGGCATCTAGATTACTTCATCCCTCCAGCTGGCTTATTTAGTTCTATTTATATTCTAAGCCACAGGGATATTAAAGTTCCTTGAATTGTACCTGAGCTATTTGTCACTAATTAGTTGGACTGTTTCAGCAGTCCAACTATTGTTATCCTCTTCTTTATTCAACTTATTCCGCTATTTCTTCCGTACGTATTTTGGACCTCTTCTCCTCCTTCATATATTAAGCTATAGAAACCATTCAGCTCATTAAGGACACGATGGCTATAACCTTTCATATTTCTGACTTTTCAAATTTTCAAATTATTAAGCTTGTTATGAAAATTAAAATGAATGGGAGCGGATGGGGTAAATCTTCAAATCCTCTTCAACTTCAAAAGCTTACAGGTTCTGCATACGTTCAGCTAAATACACCATTTGAACTTTCAAATATTGACTAAACCTTCAGCTATTATTCTATAATTTCATATTTTTTATATTTTTTTCAAATATTCAAATTATTAAGCTTTTAATGAAGAAAAAAAAATGAATGGAATCCTATGAAGAAAGTCTTCAAATCCTCTTAAACTTCTTCAACTTCAAAAGTTTAAAGGTTCGCCATGCTTTCAGGTAGAGACACCATTTCACCTTTTAAAATGTTGACAAAACCTTCAGCTATTACCGTATGATTCAGCTTTTTGATATCTGCAATAGTCTTTTAACTGTCAGCGTTTTTGTTTTATGCTTTTTTCTGACCATTTCTGCGTTTAACATGGGTGTGTATTGCGCAGCTCAGAGTGGGTGATGTCATAGCTTGAGTACTGAGAGCCTTCCAGATTTCGTCATAAAAGTATTTGCTTTTTGCCATCTACTACACAATACTAACTTTTTGGGCATAATTTATACATCAAAACGTTGGAAATATTGTCTTCGTAAAATTGGGTCAATTTGAATCCAACAGATTCAGACGTGTTTAAATCAGACTATATGTGAGAGGTGGTCCTCCTCCTTCCTCCATACTGCGCCATGTTAAATCTCCCTCAAAAATGTCTCTCCCTGACGGTCGTACCTGATTTCAAAATTGCAACTAGAGACACATTGTGGGTCTGTAGGTTACACAAACAACCTCCACGCGTTCGCAAGAGTCTTATCTCTCAGAAAGTATCATTATTTTGGCATCTTGCCTTTGAAGTTCTTGAAATATTAAGCTTTTTATGAAGAAAAAAAATGCATTGAAGTCTATGGGCCTCATCTTAGAAGCAACAACTCAGTCTCACTCATGACACAGGTGCTTCAAGTTAACTAATCACTGCAGCATATGGTTTTGTAAACAATCTGCACACGCATTGGAGTGTGACTTATTCAAGCCTCCTGTCTATCTACCTGTCTGTCTTTCTGTCTTCCCTTTCAAAATAAAAGCCCCATGAATTAACTATCTTAACATAAAGCTCAAAAGAGGATTTTTGTATTAAATACTTAATGCTCTTACTAATTCTTTGAATACTGCTGCTAATATTACTACTTGGGTCAATTTGAATCCAACAGATTCAGACGTGTTTAAGTCAGACGATATGTGAGAGGTGGTCCTGCTCCTTCCTCCATTCCCTCCCATGTTAAATCTCCCTCAAAAATGTCTCCCACAGACGATCGTACCTGATTTCGAAATTGCAACTAGAAACACATCGTGTAACCTACAGACCCACAAACAACTTCCACGCGTTCGCAAGAGTCTTATCTCTCAGAAAGTATCATTATTTTGGAGTCTTGCCTTTGAAGTTCTTGAAATATTAAGCTTTTTATGGAAAAAAAATGAATGCATTGAAGTCTATGGAGGTCATCTTCAAAGCAAAAACTCAGTCTGTCACTCATGACACAGGTGTTTCAAAGTAACTAATCAGTGCAGCTTCACACACTCAAACTGCTATATCATACAAAGAGGACACACACAGAACAACTGTGTGCTCTTAGTGGAGAGGAAGAAACGCCATCACACAGGAGACGCTCAGGAGACGCTCTCTCTTTTTACCCAGCATACTGTTTGCTGGTGTAATTTTATAAATGTGAAACCATGACTGAACATTTGTACCCTGTCACATAAGCGCCCGCTGCGCTCTAAGCTGTATTCTGTGAAAATTAAATGATGCTTTCTGTCAAGAGTGACAATGCACCATGGGTATGACGTGTATGACAAATTCATACCTGCATTCTCCTTGGTCCTAAGTCCCTCCAAGTTAGTTTCTTAACATGCTACCAACCCTCTCTCTCTCTCTCTGTCTCTGTCTCTCTGTGTGTGTGTGTGTGTGTCCCCTTCTGCCTTTAATAACTCTCTTATTCTCTCTGTCCGTCTCCCCCCTTTGTCTGTCTCTCTCTCTCTCTCCATCCCTCCCCCCTTTCTTTCTCTGTCCCTCTCTATTTCCCTCCTTCTCTCCCTCTTTCTATACCTCTCTCGTTCTATATCTTTCTCTCTCTTCTGTTTCACTCTCTCCCTCTCTCTTTCTATACCTCTCTCGTTCAACTTAAAGGAGAGTTTTAGAGACTCAGTTTTTAGATAGTTTGATAGGTGTTCACCAGCATGAACTCAATGTTAATCTATATTGAACCGTAGTCCCTTTGAAGTCATCACTATGGCAACCTTTGATCACGTCACACACAGGTGTTCTCATTAGTGCAGTTTGACAGAGCCAGAGAGCCAGAGAGGGGACAAGGAGGGGACACACACACACAAAGACACTGATACACACGCACATGACTTCTGTGTGTCTCTCTCTCTCTTTACCTCTCTCTACCTTTACCTCTCTCGTTCAATTTATATATCTTATTGTATTTCTTCCGTACGTATTTTGAATCTCTTCTCCTTCATATATTCAGCGACAGAAACCGCTCAGCTATTAAAATGTTCAGCTCCTTGAGGACACGATGGCAATGACCTTTTCATATTTCTGACTTTTCCAATTTTTGAATTATTAAGCTTTTTATGAAAATTAAAATGAATGCGATCCAATGCAGGAAATCTTCAAATCCTTTTCAACTTCAAAAGCTTATAGGTTCTGCATACGTTCAGCTACAGACACCTTTTAAACGTTCAAATGTTGACAAAACCATCAGCTATTATTCTATAATTTTATATTCAGCTATTTTCTGCTAAATTCAGCTATATTCCGCTATATTTAGCCATCTTTTCAAATATTTCAGCTTTAAGCTTCAGCTATATTCAGCTAAATTCAGCTATATTCTGCTATTTTCAGCTATAATCAGCTATCTTTTCAAATATTTCAGCTTTAAGCTTCAGCTTTTAGCATTCCAACGCATTTTCAGTAGGAAATGCAATTTCTAGTTATTACAATTATAAGACTTAAAATAATTATTTTATAAGTGTGTCATAATTGTGGTGACAATTGTGGTGTGTCTAGGTAGTAGTAGAGGTAAAGGTACTAGTAGTTGTGGTAAAGGTAGTTGTAGTAGCAAAGGCAGTGGCGGGCCGTGGATTTTCTACCTGGGCCTTTGCGAACAGCGCATTGAAAAACTATTAAATTATAAAATAGATATATATATATATTTTTTATCAACAGCCCTGACGGCCCGCCACTGAGTAAAGGTACTAGTAGTAGAGGTAAAGGTACTAGTAGTAGTGGTGGTGGTAGTAGTAAAGGTACTAGTGGTAGTACCCAGCCAGCATGTCCATGTGGGGCCCATTTGGTTTAAATTTGGGCTACCGATAAGGGTCCCAAGTGGGTTTGTCCGCAGTTTCCACGGTGGCCTCACCTGTGTTTGCCCATACTGGGTTTATTCACCGGTTTATTCACCGACTTTAAGAGGGATCTGACTGGGCTTTAAGTGGGACCCAAATTGGCTACAAATTGGCCTCACCTGTGTTTGCCCAGTATGGGCAAACACAGGTGAGTCAAGGGCATTGTAAATTGGGATTTTGGTGTGCTCCGATACGTTTTTAGTTGAACATATATTTGGCTCAAACAAGAGACAAATGAACTATTAACACATGGGGACTGGGGAAATGTATTTTACTTGAAGACAGTTCTAAATCAGATCTAAATGCCTCCCTCTTTCTGCGCAGGCTGCTGCTGTGGGACTGTGACGAGCGCTCCTACAGTTACTACGTGGAAGTCTCCACCAACCAGCAGCAGTGGACGAAGGTGATCGACCGCACCAGGCAGGCGTGTCGGTGAGGCTACCGCCCGTCCCTCCACCGCTCTGTTTTGTTATCCCTGCTGCCTGCAGCCCTTTGGTGTCAGAAAATAATGCCTAATATTATTTTCTAATGAAAGTTACTGTGAACCATTTGTCTCCCTTTAAAGGAACATTGAGCCACTTGTTGTTGAGCAACTCACTGTTGAACTTGCAGGTCGACCAGATTTGAAGCTTTCAGGACCAGAAGATCCTCCAGTTTAATGTCAAACATTCAACAAGCTTTCCCAGCCTCAGGCCAACAGACTTCTAGACGTCTCCACCAAACTTTCCCAGTCCATTGCTGCCATTAAGGCACTTCTTTTAAATGTCATGTTTAAATATGGAAATTAGTCATTATCTAATAGAAACTTTGGGTGAGTTCAGGAGAAATCTACGGACGTAAAACAAACCCCTAAATGTGTAATTTTTAGGAGTCTGAAAGAAGACGTGTTGTGGAAGCAAGATTGCCCAAATTCATGAGAAGCAGTTTTTCCCCGTGGAATCTCGCCCGTACAAGAATCGGGGCTGTGTCAGGAAAGCGTAATCATATCAGACGTTCGTGTCTTAAACTGAGAAACGATCCCGCTGTCTCATATTTCTGTTTTGTCTTCCCGCCCCTCTCTCAGATCGTGGCAAACGTTGAAGTTCGATAAGCAGCCCGCCTCCTTCATCCGTATCGTTGGGACTCACAACACCGCGAATGAGGTGAAGACGCACAGCCTGCCTCGTATCGACGAAACGGCAATCCCAAAATCACCCATTTCACAGATTATGGATCGCAGCGGAACGATAGCTTGCAATCTTGTTGTTCCGTATCGTAGTTCGCCGTTAGAGGCCTCTGGCGGCCATTCCTCCCGCCTGTGTCTCACTCTGATCTCTCCTCCAGGTGTTCCACTGCGTTCACTTCGAGTGCCCCGCCCAGCTGGACACGGAGGTGAACGAAGGCAGCCCGGGCCCGGACCCCCCCGGCTCTGGGGCCTCGTCCCCGCGGCCCCAGCCCCAGCGGCCCTCGCGCACCCACAGCCTGATCCCCTCCCAGCCCTCTCCCCCGTCCTCCTCGTCCTCCTCGCTGTCCCACCAGTGATCGCTCAATTCTCGCCGGAAGGCGACGCCGCCACCGATGGGGGGGGGAGGAGGAGACGACACCTCAGAATGCCATTTTGCACAGCCTTCGTCATCAGTCTCATTGTCACAGCCCCTCCCCCGTGGTCCTTCCCGTCAGAAGTGCAACATTAGAGACTGGTATCTCCGCAGCGTTGTGGGGCTCCGGTCTCCCGGTCCTGAAGAGGAGGGTTTGGTGTTACAGCCAACGGCTCAGACAGTTTTATGAAGGTACTTTTCTTTTCTTTTTTTAAAGCTACTGAGACTCAAGTTTTTCTTTTCCCTTCAAAATCATCAAAGTGTAATCTTTACTTCTCCAAAGACACACTGCAACGTGGTTATACTGTCCCACCAAAGAGCAGTAACGTGTGCGTGTGCGTGTGCGTGTGTGTGCGTGTGGGTGTGGGGGAGGGGTTGCTATTTGAATTTTACCAGTTCATATTTCCAAAAGAGACGGATTTTATCCTGAAACAAGCTATTTTTTTAAGAAAGCGTCCCAGAACGGCTCACTTTTCATACCATCACGCTAACCGAGTAGCAGTCGGGACTATTTTTCAAAGTTTGGAAATTAAATTGTTTGCCAAAGCTGCGGAGCTCAACGCGTTCTGTGGCATCTGAATGCAACTTTCACTTAATCCAGTTATGCATTTGCATATGAAGTCATCGCACCCGAAAACCAAAACGAGTGGTCCTGATCTGGTGTGACTTTTTTTGATAGTAAAAACAAAACCCCTCTCTAAAAGTAATCTTGAGTTAAGTGTTGATTTAGCATTTCAAGCACTTCGAGAGTTTAGCACAAATGATTTGGGGGAAATCAATTCTGTTGGGAGAATTTATTTTTGGGGGGCTCGGACCAAATTATGTTCATGCACTAGCGCTGAAAGGAAGAAGGTGCTGTTGGCACTTTATTTTACTCAAGTACGCGGAAATAAAGGTTGCAGCTTGGGTCTCCTGACTAAAGTACAGTACTGGAGTGCTGGATTATGTAACTCTGTTTTATATGTCCGATTAATTGAAACTCATCTTTGCTCCTTTTTTTTTTTTCTTTTTTTTTTTTTTTAGTGTTTTTTTTTTGTGTGCTTTTAAATTAATCCATCAGTGCTGCGGTTCCTGTTTGTTTCATTTGTGTCCTGATGTTGCACTTTTGAGTTGTCTTTGAAAAACAACAACTTGTATTTCCTGTTAAATAACCTGAACTACCAGGGGTGACCCGCTGCTGTTCCTATGAGCCTTCTTGAATCATCTCCATCTGCACATTTTAGAAGAGCACCCGTAGGTGCCTAGTTGGATAAAGTCTTCCGTAATAACCAACCAGATAACTGAAATAGGGCTTTGTTCAGGTGACACACACACACACACACCTCCCGACCCATCAAACTTTTTAGTATGCGTATAGTTTTACTTAAATATATATATAATTCATTATTCTTTTTTTTTTTTCTTCACTGCCTCTTGTTCAAAACATGCCTGTCGAAAATGTGAATATGGAAACTGACATTGATGGTAGCGCTCATCGCTGCGAGGGGTCCCGCCCGTCTGCTCGGCGCCGCGCTCTCCCCGAGAGCGCGGCGCACGGAGCGATCAGCTGGACGAAGTCCCGAGAGCTTCTGTTACAGACGATTGATCCGTCAACATGCAATCATGGTTCTCCAGGCACTGACGCCCCCGGCAGCTCTTTAGAAGATGTTGATGTGAAAATGCTGCCTAAGGAGCTGTTTTACTGTCATGAAACATTTAAAAAAAGAAATGTCTAATTTTGAAGTTCAAATTGTATTATTTTTTTGTTGTCGTGCTTTTTCTGTCTCTTTAAATAATGAGCTTTGTTATGTCCCAGACTGTGAGAACAACAACAGAGCGGTTTTAAACCAGGACAGCATTTTAACTGGTGAACTAATGAGCGTTATATGGACTTTAATTAAGTTTTTGTGCAATTTTTTTGCGTGTCTTTTCTCAGATATAATCACCGATCATAGGCATTATTGTTACCCATCATTTTGAACAAGGCAGGAGACTCCTCAGAATGAGGCCTTTGAGGTAATTGGATTAATTGGTTATTTGTTTGGTAATACCGTATCCTCAACTTAAAGCACAATATAGATATTTAAAAAGCCTTGAGACTCCATCCAGTTTTATAATTTCATCTTTACATAGTGCTTATATGGCACATATCCATACTGACAAACTGCTCTTCTGAGCTTTTTACTGTCTTTTTGGGGTTTTCCAGCTGCAGCAGGTATTCCAAGTAGAAAAACTCCAATAAAAGCATCATATTCTACTTTTCCAGCACCAATAAGCTGACTGACAGAATAAGCCACTCTTGGCGATTGGCCTTTGACATCTAAAATGCCAGACATGTTTAAATAGGCATCTCTCCTCATGCATTCACTATATCAGCTTCATAAGGTGGTATGTCGTCATGGCTGAGTCACAGCTTGTTATGCTGCTCAGACGAGTATGTTTATGTTGGTTTATCAAACTAGAAATATCACAAACGCATTAATGAGTGTATTATGCACATATATTGAGGAATGAAGAGGGGGTTGGTTGCTCTGCTTATTATTGACCTGGTGCCCTGCATGTTATCATTAGAACAGCATTTAATAAACAACCCGCCTCTCAAGAGGTTTCTTTTCACTAAACACAAACACATATGTATTACATATCTGATACTGATAATAGTACGATGCAATCCCATTTCAAGTTTATTTTAATTTTAATTTCAAATGTATGAAGAGTTGTGTCTTCACTGCAAATCAGGAACAAACGGATTCCAGTGATGAAAGCGAACTAAACTCTCGCACATTCCGTCTTTTTTTTTAAACTTGTTTTAAGAAACAGAACGTATACCGTCCCATTAATATTGTCTTTTACTCGCTTAATGTTTCCTTTAACGTGTCAGTTGGTGCCCCTGTTGTGCCTTCATTTCGTTGGGCAATATTGACATTTCTGGTTTTTGATTGACGCGTTTCCGGCTCAGCGCACTTCGCACTAGCGACGTGTGACTAGGGGTGGCCGCTAACCGGAAACAGGGGAAGGCCTCGCTTAATGTATTTCTTTTTTATTTTCACTCACCCTCATGCCAACTCAACACCGCCGGAAATTTATTTTATCCACATCGGTGGACGGCAGACGGCGTTTTTCCAATCTTTATCCGTGTCGCGACACCGGGACGCCCCCCCCACCTTATCTCTTTTTGTTCGTCGGTCGTAACGTCCGTTCGTCCAGCTGATCGCTCCGTGTGCCGTTCAATGACTCCGGTTCAAACTGAGCCGTTTTGTTTGATTTAACGGATGGTTGTGTTGCGGCCGAGAGGGGCCGAGTTCGCCACCTTTTTATTTTTCACCGACTTGTGGACTTTAAAAGAAGAAAAAAAAAAGGACTGTTATTTTTTTGTTTTGTTTAACTTGACTGTTGGGATTATTTTTTTTCTTCCCTTTCCTCCTCCTCTTCCTCACTGAACGACAAGGCCTCGGACTCATCCCCGGCCTCGCGTTTCCACATCGGGGCTCTTTTTTTTCTTCTCTCGTCGGAAGTCATGGGAGACACCAGCGAACGAAGCAAAGCTCCGAGTCTACCTCCCCGCTGTCCCTGTGGGTTTTGGGGGTAAGAGTGAAACCTAATATAAACTACGTTAAACCCTCTTATTTCTCAACTGAAAAGACAAATCCAGATGAAAAATGCCCAGCGGGTTGAACTAGTCCAAACCCATTGTTGTTGTTCTGTTGAGCAGGCCGAGGAGCAGGGTGGGGGGTTGGGAAGTCAGCGACTAAATAAACCTATTTGCTTGAATAAAACTGCTACATTTCCACCATTCCCACGTTTATAAACCCTCTCTCGTCGTGCCGAACCCGGGTTATTGTCTTTAAACCGGGCTACATCGTGTGTTGAAGCCAGTTTGTACACCTGGAGGTGACGTACCCAAGAGAGAAAATGATTTATTGCTAGCAGGTTCCCCTTTTTTATTTATTTATTTAAACCCCCTCCGTGTTCTTGAATCCCCTCGAGGAAAAGCACCGTTTAACACGACTAAACACGTGACTTTGGTTAAATCCGAGCAGCGCTTGTGAACCAGTTTTATTGAGTTATTTCACACCCTTTTTTTTTTTACATTGGCCCTTGTCAGAGTGGTGGATGTGTGTTGCATACCGGATGTGATTCACTGTCTCCTGTGTTGCCACAGAGGAGACATGACTGCACACTAACCTCCTTTTATTTTATTGTATTTCATCAAACCTGCTAGCTTTGAAAAGCAATACGACAATAAGATTACTGTTATTTCATTACTAACCACCAGAGACCCTTTAAACCCCTGTGCACTAATATTTGGGCTTTTTAGTGTGTCAAATACAAACAAGAAGACAATACCCAACCCGACCCCCCTGTTTTGGAGTATTATCTTTACACAACGCTGTCATATGACTTGTCATTTGGTAACCGGCTCCCTCCCCTCCAGCCCCATCCCCCAATTGCCTTCATTTTGTGGTGCCCAGTAAGCACACTGGAACCAGTAGCCCACCTGTCAATGTCAAGTGACACAAATGTCAGCGTTGTGTGTATGTGTGTGTGTTGTATGTGTGTTTTACGGCCCAGCTGAGAGCAACACCTGGCCCGGGCCTGCAGCCTCTTCACACATGTCCCCGAAGCTCAAGGCCTCTGAGGGCGACATTCAGCATTTTTGAGGGATTACATTCTCTTTTGGCTCTTCATGCAGTATGAATACAGTGTTTTGTGTGTGTGTTTGTTTTTGTGTGTGTGTGTTTCTGTGCTGGTTGAAGTAGGTTTGTTCTTACCTCATGGTGGGATCTGAGTCATTTTTAGCATTCACTCATGTGACGAAGTTTGCACTAAGATAAAACAATTATTGTCGGTTTCCAAAAAATTATATTAAGACCAGATGGACGCAAACATGCTCAAAGTGGACACCGGTTGTTAAATTCCAGACGAAGGCTTCATCAGGTGGTTTGATCGTCTAGTTCCTCCTCTTCGGATGAAGGCGTGTTAATCAGCAGAAAAGAAGAAAAAAATTGCGAAAAAGAAAACAACTCATATTTCCGTGCTCTATTGGCCCTCCTATGTTCTCCTGACTTCACGTGCCGGTACAGATACATCGGGCATCGGCAACTGTGTGGAATATGTAAAATACTGGCAGCCTCGGCTCAACACTTTTCAAGGGTTCAAGGTTAATGGCCTGCTTTCTGTGTTGTTTGTGTTCAGACACACACTCACACTAAACACCTTTTTGCAAATGCTTTCTTAATTATTAGCATGTTGATTCAATCAGGACATGGGAAGAAATCGCCATGTTTAATGTTAGGACACTACATGCCAGTGACGGTAGAAGAAGTAGTGGACGATGTTCACTTGTACGTGGGAGACCAGAGTCATTGTCGCTGAATACATGTAGCATTATACCGCCAAAGTCTAATCAATCGCTACTTTGCCAGATTTCCATTCAAA
The DNA here is from genome assembly GCA_038501785.1 of Myoxocephalus aenaeus. NCBI lineage: Eukaryota > Metazoa > Chordata > Actinopteri > Perciformes > Cottidae > Myoxocephalus > Myoxocephalus aenaeus. The sequence goes on from JBAMJR010000260.1 coordinate 1,084,208, forward strand.
GATGTCGAGATACCTCAACGACACATCGACGGCAGGTGAACAAAGTTTACCTGCGCTAGTCAGAGCCGGCGATCCGAATGCCCCGAATGGCGGCGGGAACTTAAAAAATATAAAATGTATTTTTAAATAGAGCCCCAGAAGGCGAAGGGAGAGACATTGTCGTTCCCGTCGGAGAAAGTAGGGCCGAGGAAAATACCGTGAAACTAAAAGGTTCAAAACGCAAGTTTTAAACAACTGTCGTTGCGTCGATGGGGAGTGAGGGGTTGTTTAACTTTTAAGCTCACGTGACGTATGTGGCCTTATTAATCTGTGTATTGACGATGCTTTCCCTGTGTCCATGTGGTTCTCTGCCATGGTACCAAAAAAAAGAAAAGTTTAAAAACAATGCTTCTCTTTTTGTTGAACATTCTCTAAGTAGGCGGGCTCTCTGTGCAGCCATGACTGAAACAGGTGACTGACAGAGGCCTTTGCAGGACCTAACTCTGTAAGTGAAACCTGCATCCATTACACATCCACAGAGGTGTCAAAAAGTAGTAGTATCAACTCGAGCTTTTTACTTCAGTAAAAGTGTAAAAGTACTGGTTTCAAAACTACTTAAAAGTAATGTAAGGGGAATTTTTTTTCTTCCATTAAGGACAAACTTTTAAGCCACGTCTCAGGGGCCTATAGTGCACTACCCCACCTCCCCCCCCCCCCCAAAACAATAATTTTTCTAAAGGCCATAATGACTATAATGTTTTAAAATGTTATGTTGAAAAATGTGGGATGCACTAGGCTACCCGTTTCAGCTGAAAATGATCACATTTTATTACAATGCAAATACATTAAAGCACCTTATGTGTACTACTGAGCATTAACATGGGTTTCATGGAGCGGAAGACATGATAACTAGTTGCCTATCTGCTGTCCTTGCTGGAGAGTGACGTGATTTGTAACGGTTGATTTGTGTCATCTGCAGGTGCATCGCGTAGAAAACCAATAGTTCAGGGGTGGGCAATTAATTTTCCAACGGGGCCACATGAGAAATTTTGACCGTTGTGAGGGCCGAACCAATAGTCTGAATTTAATTCAATTAACTCAACATTAATGTTATTACTTTATTAAACAACTGTAAATTATATGGTTTTGAGCTGCTACTGGTAAGAATAAATGTTGCAATAAGGCTATGAAAATAAGCAAAAAAAATGTAATTTCATTTTTAAAGATTTTTTTAAACCTTACCTTAAATATGTATGTTAAAGACCAGCAATTTATTAACTTTAAACAAAAGCAATAAGTGCTTTTGATGTTTTCCAGTTCAGTTGTTCTTACTCGGTGAGAAAAGTCCAGTCTGTGTTGGCTTGAACAAGAACATGAAGTCTGGTGGAATGAGGTGGCGATGTGAAGGACAGCTGACAGGTATCAGTGAGAGAGGATCTGATCTGTTGAACTTCATCACTAGAATGTTTGTTCTCATGTAGGTAGATCCAAAGAGAACCAACATCTTCTGAGCAGGCCTCCTCATGTGAGGAAAGTTCTCCTCTTTGAGAGAAGAATAAAAATCCAGAAGTGATCTTGACTTAAAGTGCTCTGCCATAGTGGATCAGACCGCAGGTCAGATCCGCGGCGGCTTTGCACGATTAATTTTCAATCTGGAGGCGGAGACTGCAGCGCGAGGCTCCTTGGGAGGCGGGGGTCTCGCGGCAGCACCCGCTGCTCGCTGAGAACAGAAACGGCATAACAATACGCTTTCACTTCAGTCTCCAAGTCGGCAACACTGCCCGTCGTGAGGCTGCATAAGCGCACGCGCGTGCGCGCACACATAAATAAATCGCCTTCAAAGTAAAATCAGTGCCGTTTGTATTGCATTCATGGCGTGTACCTTATTTATTTATTTTGATTGACCTCACGTGGGCCAGACTGGGAGAGGCCGTAAGATGCCCAGGTCTGCAATAGGGTGTCGGAATGGTATATGTTTATACTTCTCATCCAACCACAATCAAATTCACTCTATCCGGATGGCGCGATTTATCTGGCTAGGTTTTTTTTGTGTGTTTTTGAACGATGACAAGCCGGAATGAAAACAAACCAAAACGAAATAGTAACAAGGCTATTTTTAAAATGTAGGGAGTAGAAAGTACAGATATTTGCGTGAAAATGTAAGGAGTAGAAGTAAAAAGTCGTCTGAAAAATAAATACTCCAGTAAAGTATAGATACCCAAAAAGTAAAGTAACAAAGTATTTGTACTTCATTACTTGACACCTCTGCACATCCAACCCACCCGGCCCCACGGAGGGGGGCAGCCGCTAGCGTGCAGTGTAGCCAAGCCTTCGCGGGTACGGCGGCCACTTTAGGACCCGGTCGGGGTCCTACTCCGGGGTCCGTCTCTGGGCTCTCGGTCGCCTTGACCCGAACTCAGCTAGCGCCAGACTGAGCTATACTTCCTGTCGTCTCTCGCTGGCCTTTGTCACCCTAGGCATCACCGTGTCAGCCTCAGCTGTACTTTGAGCATAGTGCTGGAGAGCAAAGTTCAGGCGTATCAATTTCAGATATATGCATTGTTTTTATATATATACTGTATGTATGTATATATATATATATATATATATATATATATATATATATATATATATATATATATATATATATATATATATATATATATATATATATATATGGATGGTGTTGTAAATGGCCGTTACAACATCCTAGCTGCAGAGTGCCGCGTGCAGATAACAATTTATCTTTTTTTTTTTGGTCCGCAGAAAGAGCCGGTAGTCTCCGCCCGTATATGACGGCACACAGCCTTGATTTTGTCCGTCGCTTTGCATGCAGCTTGTAGTGCGGAAAATTAATCAATAACAACGCTACAGTAAAATCATGTGATTCATCACGACCGTGTGCTTCTTGTGCAAGTGATTATTTTTACAGCCAGCCGTGTGCGTCCCCGTCCTCTTGAGACTCTCAGTCATCCCGCCTGGAATTTACTGACACGAAGGCCTCGAATGGCAAAAAAAAAACTAGGTTACTGAGATGAAACATTAGACGCGGTTATGAAGGATGTTATGGTCGACGCGATGTGAGAAAGCGGCTGAAGTCTGACTGGTGTTTGTTACGGAGGCCGTGGAAAAAAAAGCCAGATATTTGATCCATTTAGTGAATCATTTGTGTACAACGTCTCTCTTTTTTTCTTCTTTGGTCGTCTGCCTTGCCCTGATATTGCCTTCAAATGTAGGCCCCCCACGGCATATTTCATCACATTACGACTAGCTTTCCATTAAAAAGCAGTTTGGGGAAGATTTAATGGGGTAATGTGACAAACATATTACGACACACAACTTGGATGGCGAGTTACCTTCGTTCGTATCGGCGGTAACTTCAACTTGGAGTGAAAGGATAAAAAGTTGGAGGGACGCTGTAGCCATCTTAACGCTGATTGGCCAAGACTCGACACGTCACATCAAAGGTGTTTTATTGCGATGATCATGACATCACCTTTTCTCCGTGTCTCACTCCAATCTCAGAAATGCTGGGCCGCCAGAAACTAACGTGAGCTAGCTAAAGCGAACTAAATAATTACACAATAATTATTACTAGTTATCAATCACTGTAGGCGATGGCGTGTTGCCTGAGATGGTGACGGAGACTTGTTGTGTTGGCTAATCCTCATTTCTCCTACACTCGCATTTTTTGCCCCTCTCCTTGTGATATCAGGGGCAAAATTATATTTCTTAGGGGCAGTTTTGCCCTTTGCCCTTGTGTATTTCCGACGCTGGTGGAGGCAGAGCCGGGACGTCTGAGGAGGTCGTTGACGTTCATTCTCTCTCCTCTCTCTTCAGGTCCAGCGACACCATGAACCTCTGCTCCAAATGTTTCACCGGTAAGTTTACACCATGTTCTTAAATGACTGAGAAACACTCCGATCGAAGAGAAGCGCTCTCTCTTGGGACCAGTTGGTGTCGTAGAAATGTACAGCACATGTTTGAGGTGAAGCAGCATTTAAATCAGTGGTTCTCAAACTATTTTTGTCACGCCCCATTTTGGAAGAAGGAACATGTTCATGCCCCACCGCCCTAACAAAAAGCCCATCTCTGTGAGATGGGCTTTTCTGCTGTTTTTGTCTTGGCAAAACACCAAGAATCGGTGAGTCGCCAAGAATCTTGGCCGTCGAGCATGCGCAAGCGTAACCTGTTAACGGCGTAATATAAACATTTCCACGAAAGTACAGGCATTTCCCCATGTATTTATTAATGCCGCTTTATGTACTTTGTACTATGTGAAGTTCTCATGTAGCCAGTCTCCAGTGGTTTAAGCTTCTCGTCCATTAACTCAGCGTTAGATGCAGACTTGTGTAAAATTACCCACAAGTCATATTGTTGTGACGTTAAACATACTGGGTTACCGGTGGAACCATGGAAACGTAAATGAAGAGAACGACACATGGGGGCAAATGACATGTACTCAGAAACATTAAGGATTAAAGATGGAACATGAAATGCATGACATTTATGTTATTTATTCATTCATCTAGTCATCAAACATTTAATTTTGACGTTGACGCTGTTTTGTCAAAAACAAGTAAATGGATTTATTTGAAATGACGTCTCCTCTCGAGAGGAAAGGGGCCTAGTAATAGACCCACAATTGTACACAATATTTGTTTATATGGCAGCTGTAGCTCGGGGGGATCAGTGGTCGTCCCGTAACTGCAAATTAAATGGACCCATACTTGAAGGTAGCCGGTTCGACCCCTAGTCTCCCCATAGTTCACATCTCGAAGTGTCCCTGAGCAAGACACTTAACCCCCCTAATTGCTCCCCGGGCGCCTCACAGGGCAGCCCACTGCTCCTTAACCAAGGATGGGTCAAATGCAGAGAAGAATGGGATTAATAAAGGATACATTATTATTATTATGTTTTTATTGACATTATTTCAAGCCTCTCACACTTAACAGGCAATGTCTGTGAGTCCCTGAGGGTTCAGGGTTTGAGGCCTTAGGGGTCCCTGGGCCGGGATGTCTGTGCATCACTTGCCTCTAATGGTTCACATGTAAGATGTCAAGTTCTTGCTCGACTGAGTTCACTCATGCAAAGGACCTGATTCATGCAGGAGAGGAGAGCAACGGGCTCAGACCAGAGGAGGATGCTGAACAGAGATTTGATCTTTCCCTCGTTGCGACCGATTTTTATTTTATTTATTTTTTTAAGAGGGGGGGGAGGGAAAAGTTACTGCTTATGGAAACACACCATTTCTTGATTTTTGCTTCAACATAAAAAGCGTTTCTATAATATGATCGGCTTTTATTGTGAAGGATTCACAGGACGATGGGTTCATCACAGCTTTAGCAGAGCTTCCTCAGCAGCGTCAATAAAACAAGTCAACCAACACCGCAGGAAGGAGGAGAATAATTCATAGGTGATGAAATGAGTATCCACCGTCGCTCCATTCACCGGGAGATGAAGCCCATTACCATCCGATCAGGCGGGTCTCATTTTAGTGTTGGGTGAGGACGTGTTGAGGACACTGTGAGGACGTGTTGAGGACGCTGTGAGGACGTGTTGAGGACGCTGTGAGGACGTGTTGAGGACGCTGTGAGGACGTGTTGAGGACGCTGTGAGGACGCTGTGAGGACGTGTTGAGGACGCTGTGAGGACGTGTTGAGGACGCTGTGAGGACGCTGTGAGGACGCTGTGAGGACGTGTTGAGGACGTGTTGAGGACGCTGTGAGGACGTGTTGAGGACGCTGTGAGGACGCTGTGAGGACGCTGTGAGGAAGTGTTGAGGACGCTGTGAGGACGTGTTGAGGACGCTGTGAGGAAGTGTTGAGGACGCTGTGAGGAAGTGTTGAGGACGCTGTGAGGACGCTGTGAGGACGCTGTGAGGACGCGTTGAGGACGCTGTGAGGACGCGGTGAGGACGCGTTGAGGACGCGGTGAGGACGCGGTGAGGACGCGTTGAAGACGCTGTGAGGACGCTGTGAGGACGCGTTGAGGACGCGTCAGGACGCCGTTGGGACGCGTTGAGGACGCCGTTGGGACGCGTTGAGGACGCCGTTGGGACGCGTTGAGGACACCGTTGGGACGCGTTGAGGACACCGTTAGGACACCGTTAGGACGCGTTGAGGAGACCGTTAGGACGCGTTGAGGAGACCGTTAGGACGCGTTGAGGAGACCGTTAGGACGCGTTGAGGACGCGTTGAGGAGACCGCTAGGACGCGTTGAGGACACCGTTAGGACGCGTTGAGGACGCGTTGAGGACACCGTTAGGACGCGTTGAGGACACCGTTAGGACGCGTTGAGGACGCGTTGAGGACGCGTTAGGACGCGTTGAGGACACCGTTAGGACACCGTTAGGACGCGTTGAGGACGCGTTGAGGACACCGTTAGGACGCGTTGAGGACACCGTTAGGTACGCGTTGAGGACGCCGTGAGGACGCGTTGAGGACGCCGTGAGGACGCGTTGAGGACGCCGTGAGGACGCGTTGAGGACGCCGTGAGGACGCCGTGAGGACGCGTTGAGGACGCGTTGAGGACGCGTTGAGGACGCGTTGAGGACGCGTTGAGGACACCGTTAGGACGCGTTGAGGACGCGTTGAGGACACCGTTAGGACGCGTTGAGGACGCGTTGAGGACACCGTTAGGACGCGTTGAGGACACCGTTAGGTACGCGTTGAGGACGTGTTGAGGACACCGTTAGGACACCGTTAGGACGCGTTGAGGACACCGTTAGGACGCGTTGAGGACACCGTTAGGACGCGTTGAGGACGCGTTGAGGAGACCGTTAGGACGCGTTGAGGAGACCGTTAGGACGCGTTGAGGACGCGTTGAGGACACCGTTAGGTACGCGTTGAGGAGACCGTTAGGACACCGTTAGGACGCGTTGAGGACGCGTTGAGGACACCGTTAGGTACGCGTTGAGGACACCGTTAGGACACCGTTAGGACGCGTTGAGGAGACCGTTAGGACGCGTTGAGGACGCGTTGAGGACACCGTTAGGACGCGTTGAGGACACCGTTAGGTACGCGTTGAGGACACCGTTAGGACACCGTTAGGACACCGTTAGGACGCGTTGAGGACGCGTTGAGGACACCGTTAGGTACGCGTTGAGGACACCGTTAGGACACCGTTAGGACGCGTTGAGGACACCGTTTGGACGTGTTGAGGACGCTGTGAGGACGCTGTGAGGACGCTGTGAGGACGTGTTGAGGACGCCGTGAGGACGTGTTGAGGACGCCGTGAGGACGCCGTGAGGACGCCGTTAGGACGTGTTGAGGACGCCGTTAGGACGCCGTGAGGACGCCGTTAGGACGCGTTGAGGACACCGTTAGGACGCGTTGAGGACGCGTTGAGGACACCGTTAGGTACGCGTTGAGGACGTGTTGAGGACACCGTTAGGACACCGTTAGGACGCGTTGAGGACACCGTTAGGACGCGTTGAGGACACCGTTAGGACGCATTGAGGACACCGTTAGGACGCGTTGAGGACACCGTTAGGACGCGTTGAGGACGCGTTGAGGAGACCGTTAGGACGCGTTGAGGAGACCGTTAGGACGCGTTGAGGAGACCGTTAGGACGCGTTGAGGAGACCGTTAGGACGCGTTGAGGACGCGTTGAGGACACCGTTAGGTACGCGTTGAGGAGACCGTTAGGACACCGTTAGGACGCGTTGAGGACGCGTTGAGGACACCGTTAGGTACGCGTTGAGGAGACCGTTAGGACGCGTTGAGGACGCGTTGAGGACACCGTTAGGACGCGTTGAGGACACCGTTAGGACACCGTTAGGACGCGTTGAGGAGACCGTTAGGACGCGTTGAGGACGCGTTGAGGACACCGTTAGGTACGCGTTGAGGACACCGTTAGGACGCGTTGAGGAGACCGTTAGGACGCGTTGAGGACGCGTTGAGGACACCGTTAGGACGCGTTGAGGACACCGTTAGGTACGCGTTGAGGACACCGTTAGGACACCGTTAGGACACCGTTAGGACGCGTTGAGGACGCGTTGAGGACACCGTTAGGTACGCGTTGAGGACACCGTTAGGACACCGTTAGGACGCGTTGAGGACACCGTTTGGACGTGTTGAGGACGCTGTGAGGACGCTGTGAGGACGCTGTGAGGACGTGTTGAGGACGCCGTGAGGACGTGTTGAGGACGCCGTGAGGACGCCGTGAGGACGCCGTTAGGACGTGTTGAGGACGCCGTTAGGACGCCGTGAGGACGCCGTTAGGACGCGTTGAGGACACCGTTAGGACGCGTTGAGGACGCGTTGAGGACACCGTTAGGTACGCGTTGAGGACGTGTTGAGGACACCGTTAGGACACCGTTAGGACGCGTTGAGGACACCGTTAGGACGCGTTGAGGACACCGTTAGGACGCATTGAGGACACCGTTAGGACGCGTTGAGGACACCGTTAGGACGCGTTGAGGACGCGTTGAGGAGACCGTTAGGACGCGTTGAGGAGACCGTTAGGACGCGTTGAGGAGACCGTTAGGACGCGTTGAGGACGCGTTGAGGACACCGTTAGGTACGCGTTGAGGAGACCGTTAGGACACCGTTAGGACGCGTTGAGGACGCGTTGAGGACACCGTTAGGTACGCGTTGAGGACACCGTTAGGACACCGTTAGGACGCGTTGAGGAGACCGTTAGGACGCGTTGAGGACGCGTTGAGGACACCGTTAGGACGCGTTGAGGACACCGTTAGGACACCGTTAGGACGCGTTGAGGAGACCGTTAGGACGCGTTGAGGACGCGTTGAGGACACCGTTAGGTACGCGTTGAGGACACCGTTAGGACACCGTTAGGACGCGTTGAGGAGACCGTTAGGACGCGTTGAGGACGCGTTGAGGACACCGTTAGGACGCGTTGAGGACACCGTTAGGTACGCGTTGAGGACACCGTTAGGACACCGTTAGGACACCGTTAGGACGCGTTGAGGACGCGTTGAGGACACCGTTAGGTACGCGTTGAGGACACCGTTAGGACACCGTTAGGACGCGTTGAGGACACCGTTTGGACGTGTTGAGGACGCTGTGAGGACGCTGTGAGGACGCTGTGAGGACGCTGTGAGGACGCTGTGAGGACGTGTTGAGGACGCCGTGAGGACGTGTTGAGGACGCCGTGAGGACGCCGTGAGGACGCCGTTAGGACGTGTTGAGGACGCCGTTAGGACGCCGTGAGGACGCCGTGAGGACGCCGTGAGGACGCCGTTAGGACGCGTTGAGGACACCGTTAGGACGCGTTGAGGACACCGTTAGGTACGCGTTGAGGACGTGTTGAGGACACCGTTAGGACACCGTTAGGACGCGTTGAGGACACCGTTAGGACGCGTTGAGGACACCGTTAGGACGCATTGAGGACACCGTTAGGACGCGTTGAGGACACCGTTAGGACGCGTTGAGGACGCGTTGAGGAGACCGTTAGGACGCGTTGAGGAGACCGTTAGGACGCGTTGAGGAGACCGTTAGGACGCGTTGAGGACGCGTTGAGGACACCGTTAGGTACGCGTTGAGGAGACCGTTAGGACACCGTTAGGACGCGTTGAGGACGCGTTGAGGACACCGTTAGGTACGCGTTGAGGACACCGTTAGGACACCGTTAGGACGCGTTGAGGAGACCGTTAGGACGCGTTGAGGACGCGTTGAGGACACCGTTAGGACGCGTTGAGGACACCGTTAGGTACGCGTTGAGGACACCGTTAGGACACCGTTAGGACACCGTTAGGACGCGTTGAGGACGCGTTGAGGACACCGTTAGGTACGCGTTGAGGACACCGTTAGGACACCGTTAGGACGCGTTGAGGACACCGTTTGGACGCGTTGAGGACACCGTTTGGACGTGTTGAGGACGCTGTGAGGACGCTGTGAGGACGCTGTGAGGACGTGTTGAGGACGCCGTGAGGACGCCGTGAGGACGTGTTGAGGACGCCGTGAGGACGCCGTGAGGACGCCGTGAGGACGCCGTGAGGACGCCGTTAGGACGTGTTGAGGACGCCGTTAGGACGCGTTGAGGACACCGTTAGGACGCGTTGAGGACACTGATAGGACGCGTTGAGGACACGGTTCGGACACGTAAAAAGCAGAGCGTAACCACGGCCCCGCTGACGGCCATTGGGATGTATCATAAGAGCCGGATACCGGACTCCAAGATGGCGCCCAGGTCCCGCTCGGCCCTTTTTTAAGTTTTTAGACATTGTGACAATGTCAGAGATTTTTAAAGCAATTTTCCCGACTTGAGGAGAGATTTACAAATATGGATCAAACGTAAAAGTCAAAATTTACCTTTTTTTTTTTTTTGCCGTTAGAGGTGTCCTGTCAACAGTTTTGCACACGTCTCTTTTGCAATATTAGCCTAATAAATGTGGTATGGCTTCAGGCTCGGTGTGCCAGCTGATTTAAGATAGGAACGTGGCTGTAGCTCATGGGACTGAGTGGTCGTCCCGTAAACACATGGTCGCCGGTTCGATCCCCAGTCTCCCCATAGTTCACATGTGGAAGTGTCTCTGAGCAAGGCACCCAACCCTTAATTGCACGCCGGGCACCTCTCATGGCAGCCCACCGCTCCCTAGCAGCGGTCCCCGGTTTTGTGTCAGACAATATTTTCACGGACCGGCCTTCACAGTGTGAGCGAAAAATATGACGTAAATGATACGACCGGCATAAAGACAATTATAAAGTGCATAAAGATACAACTCACCATTACACCGAATTAGTGGGAGCCCTGAGCTTGTTTCTCTGCTACGAGCCGGTCCCATCTCGGGGTGACGGGAGGAAAAGACCGACCCCGGCGAGTGTTTATGTCCTGTCTACTGACTCTACTCTTTAACTTAAACCTGTAACTTCATTAAAACCCGCTTCACAAAGACAGGATGTTGAAATGGAGGCAGGGTTTCAGAGCTTTTTTGGCGATCTCAGTATACTCTGCCTTGATTTTAATCCAGAACACCGAGTTGAAACTGACTTTTAAGTTTCATTTTTGGGGAAACGCATCACGGAACCGTTTGAGGCTACGCACAGACGGATGTATCTGGTAATTTTTCAAAATATTCTTTTTTTTAAATAAATTCTTTCTCTGCGACCCGGTACCAAGGGACCCACGGACCGGTACCGGGCCGCCGCCCGGGGGTTGGGGACCGCCGCCTTAAAGGATGGGTCAAATGCAGAGAATACATTTCATGTATGTAAAAGTATGTACTATGACAATCATTTAATCTAATCTAACTATGCTCTAGGAAAATGGAGGTACGGAAATATTTTTATGGAGAAGCTGTGAAACCATCACAATTTACCAGCTGTATAACTGTCCAAATCAAAAATATTCTATTCACTGTCACCAGAAGCAAGAACCAGGGAATTGTTGTTTGGTCAAATATCAGAAGTATTTTTTTTTTCAATTAATAAGTAATTGTTTCAGTGCAAATTAAACGTGTAATTTGTGTAATGCCCATGTTAGCTGAGGACAATTAGATTTGTCTAATTAGATTTGTTTTAAAGCAGCTTATCGTCAGCTGTTGAACAACTTAAAGGAGACACGCGATGCCCATCCTTATGGATGCTTGTATTTTGGATTTCCACTTGTTAATATGGTTTTATTTAAACACATATTTTTCTCACTGTCTACTTAATCCCTACATTCACCCTCTGCCTGAAACTCTCTTCTAAAGGACCGGCGTGGAGGATTTAGGGGGATTTACTCGCTGAAATCGGAATATAATATTCCTAACTATGTTTTCATTATCGGCTGAAACTGAGATGTGTTTGTTCTGACACAGGGAAGTCTGAATGGCTTGTTGTTATCCAGAGGACATCAGATACCCGAACCAACATGTCCCCTTTGAATGGCACCAGCACATAAGATGGCTGCATGTGTTTTAATGCGGCGGATCCTCTAACTCCTAATCCTCCACTGAAAGTGGAAACAAAGGATACGGGGTCGAGAGCAGAAACCCTGCGACAGGCTGTAGAGGCAGAAATATAAAACGTATGGACATTTATCTCTGCTCTGAGCACTCCTGTGGGTGAACCGCCCACCAAAGGCAGCGTTTTAAGTAAAATTATATATTTGTACATAAATGTCTTGCAAGGTCCAGCTTTATTATGTAGAAATATCAACAATGTTAGTCTTCCTGGTTGCTACAGGGCCGTATGTCCTGCACCCTCGCTCCGTATAACTTGTCATTACAGACTAGGTCCTGTCTGTATTTCCGGCCATAAACGGTCCAGATTTACCCGTTCTGACTACGTCTCCGTCCTCCACCACAGACATCCAGAAGAAGCAGCCGGGGGAGGACTGCACCTCCAAGCCCCTCCAAAGCACCGGGAGCAGCCAATCGTCGGTCTTCAGCAGCGAGACGAGCAGTAGCAGTAGCCAATCCCCGTTGTTGCTGTCGTCTTCGTTGTCGCCGCCCTCCGGCGCCGAGCAGCCGCCGACCGAAGAGCCCTCTACCACGTTTTCCAGCACGAGGGACGGTAAGATGGGACGACACATGATTCTTTACTCTTTCCCAGTATGAAAGAAAACAGCTCTCCAAAGAGTTTCTCCAGACTTTAGAGTTCTTCGTACGTTTCAGTAAAGCTCCAGGGATCAGTTTGGAACGCCCCCCAGTACAAAGTGACACATGGTACTTGGACAACTGGACCTCACATACAGGCAAACAATAGACAGGCGAGAACACATGTTCCTCTGTGAAGGCGTCTAGTTTTTTTAGAAGTTTTTTTTTTAATTCTGAATGCCCGGTGGGTTTCATATGTACATCTTATGAAGTCACCATTTTGAGTTCTACAAATATTCACTCATTTTCACTCCGTACCACACAGTTAAAATGGCCAGTGTTTGGTCTTGGAGGGGAGATGGGAGATTTTTTTTTCTTCTTTTTTTTTTTTATATGAAAAGGTAACATGCTTCCTCACGTCTCTCTCTTCCATCTGCAGGCACGTCGTCCACAGACACAGCCCAAGGCACGCTCTGCACACCCACAAAACGTCCTCGAGAATCAGGTACAGTCGGCCTCCCCTCCGCTAGTGGCTCTGCGTGACCCTCCCCCATTTAACCCGTGGCGTTATTTTTTTGTTTACTTTCAGCGTCGGGCTCGGACAGCGAGGCGACGCCGGAGAAACGGCCGCGGACGGACGAGAAGGAGGGCAGCAGTGAGGAGGCCCGCGGGACGCCCAAGCAGAAGAACCGCCGGCGCTGCTTTCGCTGCCAAACCAAACTGGAGCTGGTGCAGCAGGAACTGGGCTCCTGCCGCTGTGGTCAGTACCAACATGGCCGCGGCCGGCGCCAAGCTCACCGCCTCGGTTTAATCACGGTGCCGTAAACCGGGTCGGCCTGCTGTCGTGTTTGAGTTCGCCCTGAGAAACGACACAAGCCGCCCTGAAGCGGGTTTCTGTAAAAAAAAAAAAAAAAAAAAGTCAGATACTTTAGTTTAGTCTTAATCTTTTAGAATGCTGTTAAATAAATACTCAATAGTTGAATCTATTAGTACAACTATAATTTTGAGTCGTGCATACTTCGACGCGTGTGTTTGTGGATTTATAATAACGTAACGGATTGTTTTTGATGTGGCAGACGAGCATTTATGATTCTTCCACGTTTTGATGATACTCAAATAAACGGCACTCGCGCTTGTTAGCGACCGCCTTTTTTTTCCTTTTTTTCATTCACCAAAAACACATTTGAGGAAACAGAAACCCCCACAGATAGAGTTTTGAGACTAGGGAACACTGGAAGTGCATAAATGCTGATTCATCCCTGCAGCTCTCTATTTCCTTTATTGATTCATGTCAGTATAATATTTAGAAAGTTCTGGGCGGGAACAAAAGTTAGAGGAAAACGTACACTCAAATTAGTCACTTCCTCCCTTAACCGTTGTGTTTCTCCCCCCCCGTCTCGCCTTCCAGGCTACGTGTTCTGCATGCTCCACCGTCTCCCCGAGCAGCACGACTGCCTGTTCGACCATCTGGGCCGCGGGCGCGAGGAGGCCGTCCTCAAGATGGTGAAGCTGGACCGCAAGGTGGGCCGCTCGTGCCAGCGCATCGGGGAGGAGTGCTCCTGATCGGCCACGCCGGGACTGGACGTCCGGCTGGAAAGGAGGCGGATGGAGGATGGAGGAGGGAGGATGGAGGAGAGCTAGGAGGAATGACAAATGTGGTGATGGGAGGAGGAGGAGGAGGAGGAGGAGGAAACATGGTTGTAACATCCTGCATCTGACCCCCCCGATGACTTCCTGTGTCCGTTTCGGACGGGTGGGGGGGGGGGGGGGCGCCGGCTGTTCTGCAGGGCCACGTTCAGTATCACACACACACACACACACACACACACACACACACACACACACACACACACACACACACACACACACACACACACACACAGAGCCTTAACCCGAACCCCCCTACCACAGAGGAAGAGACTTATCCAGTTAGTCGTACATTATGCACATGTCTATCGCCACGGTTTCCTCCTCCTTTTGTTGTTTAGTTTTTTTCTCATTCATGGAAAATGAACAGAAGCGTTTGGCTGAACTGATCCGCTTGTATTTAGGTTATTTCCCCCTCTTGGTCGCGGCTCTACCCCACGACCACTCCTCAGGTCGTCATGAAGGGGTTGGAGTATCAAACCTGTAACCCCGCCCTCCTCCTCCTCCTCCTCCTCCTCCTCCTCTTGTATTCTACGTTTTCTTCCACCTACATTTAGGTCCGCGAGCAGCACCACTGACCGTGTGTTGCCCATGCTCGGTACCAGCAGCAGTGTGTCTGTGCAGGCGTGAGTATGTGAGGCTGTCCGAGGATGCTCTAGTGGGCGGATTTTTCTTTTTCTTCTTCTTTTTTTAAACCCTTGTGAGGCCGTCGTGTCGATCAGCTCCGTTTCTACTGCTCGACCACGGAGGACAATACAGCCAATCCCTGCCTCTGCTCACATCGACTTTTTGACAAAACACACAATGAAAAACCCACACTGATGGACAAGAAACCCCCTCGGATGAATCCTCTGTGTAGCAGATCCTCTTCTCCTCCCTCCCTCTCCTCTTTTCAATTCACTGAGTAGTGCCGTTGTTTTACATGGCGGGGAATGCGATGGGATTTTCTTTTCTTTTTTCCGATTCAAACAATGAGTCCTTCGCCCCCAAAAAACGCCACGTGTTCATTTAGAAAATACAAAACGAGTCTCCGTTGCTGCAAACCACCAGTCAGGAAGGGAAATGACGTACTACCCCTTTAAATTGTTCTATAATTTATTTCTTATTTAGTGTTTTGTGGGTAGGATTAGGTGTCACTTAATTTTCAGATTGGAGGGAAAAATTATTCTTGAAATGTTATAATTTCCTTTCTTGCGTTGATTGCCTCATTTCTGCTAGTGAGCTCTCACTAAATCGATCAGAGATGGTGTATTTCATTTTTATAAAAAATTTTGCCCCACATTTTGAATCAGTGATGTCATATTGATGCACAGCACAAGAGGAAATGTGTTTTCGATGAACCAAAAGCCTCGTTTAACTTGGAGATTCAGTTCAGTTTTGATATGTTTCATAAACCTTATTCAGGTGAGAGATCAAACGTGGATTTCGGCCCCCCTGGGGCCACTGTCGAGGTTGCACGTCGACTGACATCACAGATTCAAACTGCTCTGCTTTTGGATGCAGAAATAAACCTGGATTTGTTTTAATTAGTTAACTTATTATTGTTTGCGCCCCTGCTCGACTTGGACTCTGTGCTGTGCACATTGTTCAGTCACACACACCTCTCTTCCTCTGCTAAAGGTGTATTCTACCAAAATCTAATTTTTTTTTTTTTTTTTGTTGGGGCCTTTAATATTCAACGTACAGGTTGTGATTTGTTTCATTTCAGGTACGAAGTCTCCATTTAAAAAATGAACTTTGCAGCATCGCAGGAAAATGCAACGCGTTGATGATGAATTGTATATTTTAGTTTTTCAATTTGGAGAAAAATGAAGCGGTAGATTTCCTCTTTTTTTCCAATTTAACTTTGGTGGGGAGAGTTGGTTCCTGTGAAGAGCCCTAATAACCAGACACCACTTAACTATGCTAATCCTCATGCACGAGTTATTGTTTCTTCTCTCGTCTTTTCCATTGAGAACACAGCGATAAGGGAGGCGAGACGGCTGGTTCTTATTTTGATATTTTGAGTGCTAATGAGAAATGGAATATATATATATATATATTTTTTTTTTTGAGAAATTATTTAACCTTATATCAGTTTGAGTTACTTACACCCTAGCATAGAGTGGCATATTTAGTTAAATGTATTAAAAAAAAAAAGCAAGAACATAATTCTGTCCGATTTTCTCCTTTTTAATTTTATTGTGTTCCATTTTCTGATGAGGAAAAATAAACTGGATTAGAGGATTGTGTGTGTGTGTGTGTGTGTGTGTGTGTGCCCCCTCCCCCCCATGATAACATTTGTTTGAAACAAGGTTTTCTCTCTGACAATAAACTATGAACAAAATGACAGAATATCAGTTAATTATTATTATCTTAAAAGTCGAAAATGAGCTTAAACTGCCATACTTTTTGTTTAATATAACTTAAGCTGTATTTTAATATGTGATCTTTTAATATATAATTTGTCTATCCTGTAATAAAAACCTTTCTTATTTAAATATAGAACCAAAAAAAGGGATGAAAGGATATTATATTTAGTTGATGTCACCACAGTAATTAAAACCTCATTTAGAATATAAAACCTACAGTACGAGGACGAAAAACTCGGGAGCAAGATGTTTCTGGACGACAGTCGAGGGGAAGACGTGTTCACATGCTTAAGTGAAAGCGCTGCACTGGAGAAATGCTACGTTACAAGCCTCGCCCTTCACTTACAACTTCAAAATAGGCATAAACACCACAAAGAGACACACCACGACTACAAAGAGATGCAAAAATACTAGAAAGAGACATAAACAGACTAGAAAGAAGAAAAACATGACTACAAAGACACACAAAGACTACAAAGATACACAAAAAGACTACAAAGAGGCAAAACCTGACTACAAAGGGACACAAAAAGACTACAAAGGGACACAAAAAGACTACAAAGAGGCAAAACATGACTACAAAAAGACTACAAAGAGGCAAAACAAGACTACAAAGAGACACAAAAACTACAGAGGCCAAACCTGACTACAAAGAGACACAGGACTACAAATAGGCAACACCTGACTAAAAAGAGGCAAAACATGACTACAAAGGGACACAAAAAGACTACAAAGAGGCAAAAAAAAGACTACAAAGAGACACAAAAAGACTACAAATGGACACAAAAAGACTACGAGGCAAAACATGACTACAAAGAGACACAAAAAGACTACAAAGGGACAAAGACTACAAAGAGGCAAAATATGACTACAAAGGGTCACCAAAAGACTACAAAGAGACACAAAAAGACTACAAAGAGACACAAAAGACTACAAAGACAAAAGACTACAAAGACAAACAAAGAGGACAAAAGCATCCCAGTGTCTTGCTCCTTTTAGGAAAAATGGTGCGACCTTTTGTATGTCGGATTATTTTTAATAACACTTAAATACTTGAGTTTACTTCTGCTGCTGGATTACAAGTTCTCGTATAATACGGTTTAAACAGGGCAGCCCAGTAGTGGAAGTACTCGGATACTAATAATAATGATAAATAACTTAATTTCTAATAATGTTTTTCTAATTTTAATAACCAATTGTGGAAATTAGATACATCTTGTACTTTTACTGCAAGTAGATCTTCTTGATCCCTAAACTGCAGCTCGTCCACTGGTTTGTTTCTTTAATATTTAAGTGGGAGATATTTTGTTCTGTATCAATATATGGATATTTTATAGTTTTATAGATGTATTTATGTCCCAAAAGGAGGAAGTATTGATATTTGACTTAATT
Organism: Myoxocephalus aenaeus; assembly: GCA_038501785.1. NCBI lineage: Eukaryota > Metazoa > Chordata > Actinopteri > Perciformes > Cottidae > Myoxocephalus > Myoxocephalus aenaeus. Next base: position 1,102,064 of record JBAMJR010000260.1, read on the forward strand.
AAAGCACCAATACCACACTGTGTAAAAGTACAAGTCCTGTGGAGCTACTCCTGGGATACTACCTGTTAGCTTAATGTACAGTTCAAGGGTTTGCCGGCCCTCTGCTACGCGTCGGGCCTAACAACACCCTTGAACTGTACATTATTGACGATACAGTACTGCCTCTCGTACCTTATTGCTTAAATAATACATTAAAATGTATGAGTTGATTTTTAAATATGAATTTATATTTGGTATTAATCTGAATCTGTAAAAAGTAATGACCGTCTATCGTAAAAGTAAAAAGTAGCACGACATGGAATGCATAGACATTGGTACCTCATACCTCATACTTGCAGGTATAAGATCTTTATATCTTCATGTGGTACTTTGAAAGGGATTAAAATAAAAATAAAACATGGTATCAACCCCCAAAAACTGCTGCAGCATTAATGACACGTGCATGAGCGCCAAAAGGTACTCGTGCACTCTCAACTTTAACGTGAACACTGTATCACAGACGCACACAGCTGAGCTGCATCTTAAATTCATCTTCAGGTTCCCAGCTTTCATGTGACTATAACTTGACCACTCGACTGTTGACCTTTTATCTGCCGCTTAAGAAGAAGAAAAGTGACGTTTGAGGAGACGTGACGATCTGAGTGCGTCACACAACTCGACCACTAGATGGCGGCCTAACACAGCTCCTCCTCGGAGTCACACGAGAGGAGCATTTCTCCTGGAGCTAAACGGAACCAGCCTCTTCTCTGTCCTATTCATCATCCTCTCTTCATCTTCATCTCCATCTTCATTGTCTCTGACCTCTTCATCATCCTCTCTTCATCTCCATCTCCTCTGTTCTCTTCATCATCCTCTCCTCATCTCCATCTTCATCTTCTCTGTCTTCTTCACCACCCTCATGGCCATCTCCATCTTCTCTGTCCTCTTCATCATCCTCTCTTCATCTTCATCTTCTCTGTCCTCTTCATCATCCTCTCTTAATCTCCATCTCTTCTGTCCTCTTAATCATCCTCTCTTCATCTCTATCTTCATCTTCTCTGTCCTCATCCTCTCTTCATCTCCATCTCATCTGTCCTCTTCATCATCTTTTCATCTCCATCTCATCTGTCCTCTTCATCATCTTTTCATCTCCATCTTCTTTATCCTCTTCATCATCCTCTCCTCATCTACATCTTCATCTTCTCTGTCCTCTTCAACATCCTCTTTTCATCTCATCTTCTCTGTCCTCTTCATCTCCATCTCTTTTGTCCTCTTCATCATCCTCTCTTCATCTTCTCTGTCCTCTTCATCATCCTCTCTTTATCTTCATCTCCATCTTCATCTTCTCTGACCTCTTCATCGCCCTCTCTTCATCTCCATCTTCTTTGTTCCCTTCATCTCCATCTTCATCTTCTCTCCTCCCTTTCTCATGGGCATATGTTCCTCTTCCTCTTCTCTCAATCTCCATGTTAAAAAGACCACTGGGTTATTAGGTTCACATGGGGTTCAGTTGATACTGGGTTCATTCTACCCAGTTGTATAGAAACACTGACCCAGTATTACTTGTGTGTATTTTATAATCCACACTGGAGTCTCTCTAGTTATGATATATTTAAGCAATAAGGTACGAGAGGCAGTACTGTATCTACAATAATGTACTGTTCAAGGGTGTTGTTAAGCCCGACGCGCAGCGGAGGGCCGGCAAACCCTTGAACAGTACATTATTGTAGACACAGTACTGCCTCCAGTACCTTATTGCTTTTATAATACGGTTACCTGCGACTTTATGAATAGTAATAGTAAGCTAAATAGCCACCAAACGTTGTTTATCGCATTTCAGTGACAGAGAAAATAGTCCCGTATGTGTACGGGACGCACATACGGGACTATAAAATGGACTGCCTGGCCGGTTGAAAGCAGGGTGGAGGATGACACTCAGCCACCGATGTAAAGAAGTGCTCTCGCTGCTTCTGTCCGTCTTTTCTCAGTAATTTTTCTCCTCTGTGATGTTTAGAGAACTTGCCTCGCGTCAGGAAATTACCGACGTAATTATCTCTCACTGGAAATTCTCACGATTTTGTTAACCAACCCTTTTCATTCCTCATCTTAGTTTCCGGTTTTATGCACTCGCTCCCCGCTAACTAGTCTGCTCTCAGAGCGTTATCTGCTCTGCTCTCCTGATGGTGAGCCGTATCAACGTTTGACTGTACAGCAGGAACAGGGACCACAAATACATTATTCACCACTGACATTCTCATCAAAAGCCATTCCCCCCAAAATATCAAAGTTTACACGAAACATGTGTGACATGAAATGACAACTAACAGTCGCGCAATTTAAATCTACCTGTTATTTTAAGTGCACACTCATATGGAACGCTCTAAATGTAAACAGGCTGTACAGTACTTTATGGCTGAATAAAGTACACCCCGTGACTCACTCTCAACCAATCAGAATGCTTGATTTGATCTACCCGTATTATAAAATATAATATATAATATAACTTTATTTAAACATTTACATGTAGTTTGGATGCTTTTTTTTCTTCTTTTTTCTTGTGGACTGAACGCTTCAATATTTGAAAAATATTTAAAATAATGGGCTTTCCTGAATTATTAATGCTGATCAGATTTGTTGCATGACTCATTTCCCATTTCCCTGATGCTTCTCTTTCATTCTCTTCTCTTTCCTTCTATTCTTTTCTATTTTCTTTGATTCTATTCTCTTCTTTTTCATTCTCTTATATTTCATTATATTGTCTTCCCTTCTCTTCTATTCTATTGACTTATTGTCCCTTCTCTTCTATTGTCTTCTCTTCTCTCTCCTATTCTATTGTCTTCCCTTCTCTTCTTTCATTATATTGTATTCTATTCCCTTCCCTTATCTTCTTCTCTTCTCTTCTCTTCTCTTCCATTGTGTCTACTTTAGTATAAAGTGCGTCGCCAGGTGGCGCTCCACGCTCTCCCACTCAAACCTTCACGAGTCTCCAGGAGCGAAACACGCTGTCCAACGCAGACGCACACACTCTCACTCGCGCGCACGGCTGTCAGGCGTGTCAGAGAAGCGCTCGAGCCTCTCTGTGAGGAGGGAGGGAGGGAGGGAGAGAGAGAGAGAGAGAGAGAGAGAGAGAGAGAGAGAGAGAGAGAGAGAGAGAGAGAGCGCACTCCGTACTCAGTGTCTCTCCGGCAGCGGCACCGGGCAGACTTGTGTGTACTTCCAGGAGGTTGTAGATTCAGTCTCGTTGTTTTTTGTGTTTGTTTTTTTCTTCCCTCGCTTCCGTGAACATGGGACTCTGACAGCAGCCGGGCAGCGGGCGCCGCCGGCTCCTCCTGACCGCAAAATGAAGCGTCTCTGTCGGAGGCTGGCGGTGGCCGTGGCGGTGCTGGTGTGGCTGGGAGCGCTGGTTTACCTGCTGGTGCTGAGCCGGAGGAGGCTGCCGGAGCTCGGGACCGGGGCAGGAGGAGGAGGAGGAGGAGGAGGAGGAGAGACAGCCTTCAACCAGGTGAAGTATACAACCTCTCCTGTGCGTGCGTGTGTGTGTGTGGAGTTAACAGCAGTCTCGCTGCAGGCGGTGTCTCCTGTAATAAAGCCATAATATGATGAGTTCATCGTGGCATTACTGGATGTGTTTATGTCTCTTACGTCCTATAAAGACTTGTGATCTAGTTTCATTAAAACCTCAGGGAGAGTTTGTGATTCAATACTGGAAAGAAAGTATTACAAGTCTTGATTAAATACAGCAACGACACAACCAATAAAAAAAGCTATTTCCTTAATGAAGGAAATTATGTGTTTTAATTGTTGTAGCAGCTAATTGGCATTAAAGGGTGAATTAGCAGGTATTTATATGTTATGAGACTTTTCCCCCCATGTTTTGAAAATGAATTCTTAATCTGAGAGTACAAATTTCTTCTGAAATGTTAGATTAAAAACACAATGTGATTAAAATAATTTAAGTTGTGTACTCATAGTTTATAATACCTCCTACGCAACACAGTACTCATGTCCATCGTGGCTCTCTCGATACTTCACTTTTTATATATTTCCTGAGCTAATATATACTATTATATCATACACAGGGGCTGCTTCATGCAAACTTTTTTTTCTTTTTTTCTGAGGATAATGAGGTTGATGTTGGACCTGCATGTTGAGCACCGCAGGACGTCTCTTATGCAGAAAGAGCTGCAGCGTGTTAACTGTGGCTGCTGGGAATATAGAACTCACAAATATCATAAAGTAGTGTTAACGTCACATGACATTGCATCACAGACACTATTGGATACATCATCTGAGAATGTAATGAGTGAAGTAGGGGAGTTTTGACCATATATATATATATATATATATATATATATATATATATATATATATATATATATATATATCCACTCAGTTTAGTGTCAGTTTAGTGTCATCTAATGAATCATTTTGATGGAAAAACCAATTGCACCAATGTGTGTGCGTGTGCGTGCATGTGTGCGTGTGCGTGCGTGTGCGTGCGTGCGTGTGTGTGTGTGTGTGTGTGTGTGTGTGTGTGTGTGTGTGTGCGTGCGTGTGCGTGCGTGTGTGTGTGTGTGTGTGTGTGCTCCTCCACCGCACGCCGAGACTCCGCCGTCTGTGTCGAAGTGACAAGTGTTTTCTGAGACGACAGAAGTGCATGAGAGCGCACGTGATGTCTGAGAGCTGCTCGGCTCTGCGTGTCGCTCCAGTCGTCCTTGTGCACGCGTGTCCGTGTGTCGGGTCACATGGTTCAGGTGTTCCTGTCCTCGGGACCCCCGAGCTGACTGGCAGGTGAAGGGGTCATGAGGGGTTCAGGAGCATGAAGCCCTCCTTTAGAGGTGAGGACGGGCAGATGTGGAAAGGTGGAGGTGGACGGCAGAGCTGAGATTAAAATCACTACACGAGGCTTCAAGAAGACCCCCCCCCAAAAAAACAACAACAACAAAGTCAGTTAAATAACAGAAAGATTTAACTTTTGGAGAAACTCTGCATAATTTGACGTTTCTATGAAAACTAGAGAGGCCATTTAGTAAAAAAAAGTCTGATAACCATGTCAACAAAGCCTCTCAAAGCCTCTCAAAAGAGGAGAAGCCTGTTGGTCCTCATTGTGCTCCTCCTCTTCCTCACTCCTCGTGAGCAGGATGAAGCTCAATCTGCTGCTTCACTTGCAGCAGCAGATTGCTCGGACGCCTCAAATGTGAAATTTGAACTGTAATTAAAGTACTTGAGTCGAACGGGGGGTCGGAACAGCTGCATCCACTGAGCCGATCGGAAGGAGGAGGAGGAGGAGAGCTTGTGAGGACTTGTTCTGTGAGGCCTGAAGCCGATACGATGCACGATGCCGTAACACACCTCGGCTGAGGCTCGCGCCAGATTTCGGATTTGCCAACTTAATCCCACAGTTTTTCCAACACCCAGCGTTAAAAAAGAATCCTGCAGGATCCTGCTTCAGCAGGTGCAGGTGCAGAGCACCTCGTATCTTCATCATCATCATCATCATCATCATCATCATCATCATCATCATCATCATCATCACCACCTCGCTCACAGTCTGGTCCCATCATGAAAAACACACTCTGGTGCAGCGGCACATTATTCACACACCAGTTAAAACAGGATCAGGGAAATGATTCAGTTCTTAATAGAGAAAACAAGACAGAAAGGTGTCTCTGTGTTTGTGTGTGTCTGTGTGTGTGTGTGTGTCATGACATACAGTATACAACACTCTGTGTAACAATCTGATATACGTTCAAATATGACGAATATGCGTCGACGGAGTCAGAAGCAGAGGCACGTTTGTTCTGTCTGCATCCTGCTCGCCTTTTAAATAAAAAAAAAAGCAATAAAACGGATGTAATCGACCACAGCTCTCAGGTTCGACCATTACCAGCAGAGCGGTTTGCAATCTGAGCGTTGGCTGTTTACAAGCCATCTCCGGTGCTGTGTGTTTGGGCGATGTGTCAGGGTGGTGGGGGTGGGGTGGGGGGGGGGGGGGGGGGGGGGGGGGTGGGGGGGGGGGGGGGTGGCAGACTTCAGCCTGACGGGTCTGGGCTCCTGTGGCGCCTGTTGACCAGATAACATGGAGGAGCTAATAAGCCTCGATAGGTTTAAAGAGCCCCCCCCCCCCCGTGCTATTGCTGTTTCTGCTTTTCCAGAGCCCAACTACGTGATTTGCTTCATTCTACTTTGAGTTAAAAAAACATCCTGCAACCAGATCCGCCGGTTTAACGTTAACGAGTGACTGTGTGAACTGAACCAGACCGGGGGGGTTACGGCATGTTTCATCACGTTAAGCAAGTCTGAACTGTAACGGAACATGAAGTAACTTTAACGCCAACACTACGCAAAAACGTTAGCTAACGTGATGGCAAGCTGTCTAGCTTGCCATCACATTAGCTCAAGTTTAGAAAAATCACCATAGCAACACAGCCAAAAATTTAAACCTGCTCCCGCGCAGGCTAACTGAAATTCACTGGATAAGTTGGCCACTCCCACTGGACAAAAAAAGGCAGCTCACTTCCTCATTGATGAAGGAGCGATATTAGTTATATTAGTTTTATAGGGAAAGAGTTCTTCCAGATCGCCAAGATCCGTTCTCACATCATGATGACTTCCTGTACGAGCGCTATCGATTCTACCGACAAGGAATCACATATTTACGAGAGCTTCTCGAGCCGCGGACATTGCTCACCACACGCACATTGCCCGTCTCACAGACACAGACTATCACCCGCTGCATGCCGCCCTGTTCTTAAGTTTATTTAGCGCTTAAGAAACTTATGGATGTGTTGAAAGCATAAATATGACAGTGTTATTATTACACCATACATATCATTATTGTAGAAAATGATTAAGGTGATCGTGATAAGAATACAGAGAATCACACACAATTTCTTTTCACTGCTTCAATTGATTGAATTTCTGATTATGAATAATACATACATACTGATCCGCCCATACACATATTCAAACTCCTAGTTATATGGTAACCTACACCTACATGAATATACACATATATTGTACATGCATTGCACATACAGTAAATATAGCCTCATGAGTATATATTTATTCGTATACTACTGCCAGCAGGCACATTTAAATAAATATAATCTGATTGATTTGGGTGATGAAGCACTTGAAATTAGCCGATACATTTTCCCAACACTGACGCATTTAACTTGTCTGATAAAGGGCCAGGGTCAGGTCCATAAATATTTGGACATTGACACATTTTTCATTATTTTGGCTCTGTACACCACAACAATGGAGTTTAAATGAAAACATGATGTGCTTTAAGTGCAGACTTTCAGCTTTAATTTGAGGGTATTTACATCCAAATCAGGTGAACGGTGTAGGAACTACAACAAATTCAAATGTGGCCACCCCGTTTTTAAGGGACCAAAAGTAATTGGACAAATTAATATAATCATAAATCTAATTGTCACTTTTAATACTTTGTTGAAAATCCTTTGCAGTCAATGACAGCCTGAAGTCTGGATTCCATAGACATCACCAGACGATGGGTTTCGTCCCTGGTGATGCTCTGCCAGGCCTCTACTGCAACTGTCTTCAGTTCCTGCTGGTTCTTGGGGCATTTTCCCTTCAGTTTTGTCTTCAGCAAGTGAAATGCATGCTCAATTGGATTCAGGTCAGGTGATTGACTTGGCCATTGCAGAACGTTCCACTTCTTTGCCTTAAACGCCCCACCACGTGCACTGGAGCAGCTGAGAGGTGCACTATCGGAGAGGACAAGCAGGAAAGCATATATTTGGTGCAGATATCCTATTTTACAAATATTACTGGGTATATTCCATAGCTCAAAAACACAGATATTGACAATTTGTATAATTTATTAATATTATTATAATTTCTATAATTAATAATTTTATAAATATATATATTTTGTGGCTGAAGGTGGGTGGCTCAGGCCCCGTTGCCCTCTATTGGCCGGCCGCCACTGGACAAAGTAGAATACTTCCCAATTGAATGCACGCTACACACAACATGTATTAATAGGGACGGGTTTTTAAAATGTTTTGATTGTCATTAAATTATAAAACTTTTACCAGGCGGCAACCTCTGGTTCTGCAGAGTGAAGTCTATGTTTTTTTGCTTGTGCTTTTGACCTTTTCCCCACGCCTCTTGAAGCGGAGACATTTTGAAGGGACAGGAACTACGACCCCGGAAGGTTCAGGCAGCCAAAGTGCACAAAAAAAAACTGTAAAAAGTTGTGACTTTGTGCGTATCTTCCCCCTTGTGGTTCGGTAAATAACTCGTAATCATAATTACACGGTAGCGCGATGCGATTGGGGGAAAAGCCGGTTTCCATGCAGACACGGCAGCATATGCTGCTGCGATTATGCATACTTGTGCACGCAATCAGATGTTGTTTACATGGGCTCTTACCCTCATTATTGGCCTAATTACAGTGTAATCACATTATTAGTGTGCATGTAAATGTAGCCCGTGGTGGAGTTGGACAGCTTGCAGGTGAGAATATGAGCAGGTTTGTAAATGTGAAAAAAACAAGCAACAGGTGTTTGTTTTGTTCTCCACAGGAACCCGTGTACATATAAGCTACATGTTTCTGACTGCTATATATATTTAAAAAAATAATATATATATATATATAATAAATTTTCCCTTTCAGCTCTAATACGTGCAGCGTGTGTGCCAGTCTTCAGCACTGAGGATGTGTTAGTTCTGTACTTGTGGCGTCATTCAAATGCTAATGTAGACTTCCCATTTCTCTCAGGATTAGCCTGCACTCCTGTTTACCTACCAGCACGACTACTTCCTGCACAAGGAACACCACTCCTGTTCGCACACACACACACACACACACACACACACACACACACACACACACACACACACACACACACACATGCACACACACATATGCACACAGAAGCGCTTTTATGCAGGATCACACCCTCATCTGCATGTGCACACAAGAACATTATTTCTTGCACAGAGGGGAGAACACACACACAGACACACACACACGCACACACACGCACACACATACACACACACTGAGAGAGCCTTTGAAGCAGGTTGGAGTGTACCTGCGTCCTCAGGCAGGTTGGCAGGGATCTTTTGTGGCGTTTCTGCCTTCAGAAGTCCAAACATGAGAGGAAACAATCTGTTGGTTGGTTGAATACTGAAGGACACTCTTCCTCTCAGTGTGCTTCCTCCTCCTCCCTCCTCCTCCTCCCTCCCTCGCTGTTGGATACATGTGAACCGTTCCGGGGCAGGAGGTGGACAGGTGTCGTGTGAGGAAACCAGACCGAGACGATTCGGCCGGAGCACAATTCAAAATGAAATAAGATTCTGACTTTTTAAACGGTCCGTGTGTGTCAGCAGATCGTTGACTGTTGGTTTGTCGTGTTTTGTCGTCTGGGCGGTGCTTCCCACCAAGGCTGTGTCAACAGAGCACCGTGAACATGTGCACCGCATTGGGGTCGTAGCACTGTGCAGTTACAGTGATGAGCTTCATATGCTTCATCACAATAACCATAACTCGTTATAACGAGAGGTTTTTGTACGGAGATGTTAAATATAAATGTCTGTAATTCAGATGTATTAAATGTGAGAACTTCATTTCTGTTTTGAACTTAATTCCACGTTTTTGGTGTTTTTATGCATCTTTGAATTTTTTTTTTTTTACTTAACTTAAAGCAACACACGTCCTCTTATAGTGACGTCTACCGACAGGCTGCTCTGTGAGAACGTGGACGTAGTCTCCGTGGCCGTCGCCATCTTGGCACTCTCAATGTTGAAGGATCCTTCAACGACACATCGAATCCCGCCAGAGGACCGAGTCCCTCTTTCAGGGGACGGCGGAGGATTTGTGTGCGCGACGCATTTCCTTTCCCCGGAATGAGGAAACGGGGGAAATATGCCGAGTTAACCGTCAGTTATTTCATCGTAGCAAAAGTTCGCCAAACTCGTGTCTGTGTGTTTTTTTTCTTAATTTTTTTGGGCAACTGAAGCTGAACAAGTGGTACATCATTTTGTGTTTATCTTAATATTTGCCATAAGTTACTTAACCAGCTTAATGAGAGACGGGGCGATGAAGGGAAAGATGAAGACGTCTCATTTTCTTTTTTTATATTATCAGCAAGATTCGGGAATTTAACCCATGACTCATTTATCTCTGTTGCAACTTTCCTTCTCCTCTCCCTTCCTTCTCCTCTCTCTCTCCCCTTTCTCTTCTCTCTATCTCTCTCTGTATCTCTCTCTTTTCTCTCCCTCTCCTCTCTCTCCTCTCGCTCTCCTCTCTCTCTCTCTCCCTCTCTCTCTCTACCGCTCTCTCTGTCTCTCTACCTCTTTCGTTTTCACGAGGAAACCAGATCGATGCACCAATCTGCGCTCAGCCTTGTGTATCACAACGCCCAATCGCACACACACAATACCTGATACCGCACGTTTACACACACACACACACACACACACACACACACACACACACACACACACACACACACACACACACACACACACACGCACGCACACATGCACACGTACAGTTGAAATTATTCGTTTCCCCGTCATATGCGATGCAGTTATTGTTCCTTTCTCCTTCCCTCCTCCCTATCAGGAGGTATTCACATGGACAAGAGGAGAGGGAAATGAGTTTTCAGAGCAGCTATAACCAGCTCCCGGGAGGGAATAATAATAATAATGTTTTATATGAGTTTCCCTGTGCAGCAGGGCCCACAGGTTGGCTAACTAGACTGGCCTCTGGCTCAGGGGCCTCATTTGAGAAGCATGTTTGGGGAAATGAACCCCAAACAAAAAGAAAAAAATAATAATCACTCGACAGATTCAATAATGAAACCGTCGAATTTTACAAGATGTTAAGCGTCATGGGTTTATATCTCTGTGATAATTTGACAGGAGAGCTGAAATGGCACCAAAGCAGTCTTTTTTTTTTAAACAATATAAAAGGACAAATTACCTTAAACGGACTTCCAGAGATGACCCATTTTTTATTGTCTTTACCTCCTGCAGGACATTTCCACTGAGCCGAGTCGTCTGCAGAGATGAGCTGGATTTAATGCCAACTCAACGTTTCCTGCAGCTGCTTCACAGTCAACATCCTGCAGCAGTTTGGTGCACACGGGCTCCATTCTTTTATATAAGAGGAGCTCACGATCCTGTTGTGGCTGAGATCGAACGTGTGGTTTTTACAGCCCGTTCCCGTAAATTAGGCTACAGCCACACTGATCAGCCTGATCTCCGTCCACACGGGAACCTTTGATCACGTGACCGTGTGAACTGTACTCCATGTGGCCATCAGCATGCATTATTACGTAACTTGTGTACTTCAGTAGTTATTTTAACCAAAACTACAATATTTTCCTCAGTCCATCGAAGTAGTGAGGCCTTAAAAGGATAAAACCGATGAAGGGATGACAGTTACACAACTTGACGGAGCTGTTTCCTGTGAAGGAGGAAATTGCATCAGGATACTTAGGAGTAGGGCTGCAATTAACGATTATTTTAATAATCGCTTAATCGGTTGATTATTTTTTTCGATTAATCGATGAATCGGATAAAAAAACAAAAAAATCTAAAAAGCATTAATTTCCAACCCTTTATTCAAAAACAGAACTGACAGTGCAAAACATCTTCAGAAAGTGCACAAACAGGTTGCTCCTTTAACGTCCCTGATGATAATATACATCGTTATATTCTGTAGATATTCTTCACTTCATTATACTTCTGTCTATTAGAGTTCAGGTTGTGCGAGGTCAGTTTAACAAATACTTTCTGTGAGAAGTTTCTGTGAGAACAGTCCGGTTGTCTGTTCTTCAAGGTTCCACGCTCTGCACCACAACACTCACACCTGTTTATCAGTATGTTGACATTAGGGAAGCAGACTGGTCGTTGCACGTTCCAGCCTTGTGAGAATAGATGAGGACGCGATTCTCCTCCTCTTAGAAAGGTTAGAGCCAATAGAAATGTTAGATGTTCATGACGGAAAACCGTGTATTAAAGAGCCGACCTTCCGGCTGTTCGGGGTGGTTTTTGGACGGTCAACCTGCGTGTTGACTGGACGACTCCCTGCTATCACGATTGCAGCGCTTGTTACTCTACCTGTGATCAAGGAAAATACATTCAGAGAACGAGAGAAGTTGGTTGACTAAGTTCTTCCGGACGCTACACCAGGCATCCAATAATGAATGCGCATTAACACTGAGCTGTTAATTAAAAAAATAAAATAAAAATGGACTAACACTAAAAACATACACATGTATGCTTTACAACTGCCAAATGTGAGCACTTTTTACTGTAATTGATATCCTTGGAGGCTGCATTTAGCATACCCTGCTTTATCAATATGTATGAAATACTGGGACAGTGGGAAGCTGTACTGACTCCTCTTACGTTTGTTTTCACCTCCACTTCAGGCCCAGCTCCACTTCATCTCAGCCCTGCATCAAGCAGCGCTGCATATAGAGCGTCATCTTCCTTAAACTATTTCATTCTGGGCCTCTTATGACCATGATAGCTAACATGATAGCAAGCTGACTAGCTTCCATTAAAAACAAGTTTGAGGGAAATGAAGACGCTGTCGACACCTTAACGCTGATTGGCCAAGACTCGACACGTCACATCAAAGATGTTTTATTTTGCGAAGATCACGACCTCCGCTTATCTCCGTGTCTCACTCCAATCTCAGACACGCTGGCCGGCCAGCTGCTCTGCTCCGCTCTTTTTTTTCTTCTCCGCGACTTATTGAATGGCTTAATAATCGCGCGACACAACGAATCGATAATGAAATTCGTTGCCAACTCTTTTGATAATCGATTTTTATCGATTTTATCGATTCGTTGTTGCAGCCCTACTTAGGAGCGAAAGGAACAAATCGGACATCTCCGTGTTGTGATCGCTTTCACTTTCTGGCGTCGCTGCTTAACCATAAATGTGTCTAATCGGCAGCGTTTTCATCGGCTCGCTCCTCACCGTGTTCTCCTCTGTTTAAAAAACCTCTTAGGCCTCTTAAGAGGGTCCTCGTCCCTCCTCTGGGAGTCAAAGGTCACGAGGCAGCAGGTAACGAGGAAGGCGACAGATAAGGAAGCGAAGAGCTTGAGTGTTTTCTTGTTTTGCTCCTCGGTGGCTTTTCAGTGATATTATACACAGACGCGCAATTTGCAATCACTGAAGCATGTTTCTCACAAAAGCACAAGAAAAGAGTGTTTTGCATTTTTTTTTCTTCTCCTCATCTCTCCGTCCTTTATAAATGATTCAGATGATTCATAAAAGAAACGGCGAGAATCAGCATAAATGGGATAAAAAAAAAAAAAAAAAAAAGGAGGATGCGGCATAATCAAGCATCTTTCATTGCACAAACACACACACAAAGACACACACACACATACACGTATATTTATATATATGTATATATATATATATATATATATATATATGCTGTCATATTAGCGCGTTATTAATGGCGTTAACGCAAACCAATTTTAACGCCGTCAATTTTATTAACGCCGTTAACGCATTTTCATTTTTTTATTTTTTTCTCGCGAGCGCCACGCCGGATGTAGCTCAACCGGAAGCAAAACAATAGGCACGCCGTTTGGGCTTGGAAGCTAGGCTAACGTTACGGTTTGAAATGAATTAATGGTGAGCGCGATACGGCAAAATGAATGATAAGACGCTAATGAATGGAAAGTTTACTTTCAAAAAGTTGTCAGATGGTTCCCTTGACAAGACCAAAGTGGTATGTGCCATTTGTCATTGTGAACTGAGCTATCATCGTAGCCTATCCAGTCTGAAATACCACTTGATGGCCAAGCACACAGCTGACGCTAACTCTGCGCCCCCTCGTCATAGCCAGACAAGAATGGATGACTTCGGACAGAAACACATGGACACCACAACGAAGAACAAACTTATTGCAGCCATAGCTAAATGGGTGGCTACTGCGTGTCGGCCTGTTAACGTTGTGGAGGACGAGGGTCTAGCTGATATAATACGCATCGCATCCAACGACAGGACCTACGAATTGCCTTCGAGAGCCTGACTGCTATGTTCACAGCTCTCTCTCTCTCTCTCTCTCTCTCTCTCTCTCTCTTAAGCCCTTGTTTACCTGAAATGTGCACTTTATAATTTTATTTTGTAAACCCTTGTTTACCTGAAATGTGCACTTTGTAATTTTATTTTGTACCGCCCTGTTTGGCAGTTGTTTTTCAATAAAATAAAACATTTGCATAAAGCAAGCCAATCCACTTTTTCATGTTGATAAGAGCATTAAAATTAAAGAAAAAAAAATTGCGATTAATTGCGATTAATCGCGAGTTAACTATGACATAAATGCGATTAATCGCGATTAAATATTTTATTCGTTTGACAGCACTAATATATATATATATATATATATATATATATATATATTTAAGTAATAAGGTATGAGAGGCAGTACTGTATCGTCAATAATGTACTGTTCAAGGGTGTTGTTAGGCCCGACGCACAGCGGAGGGCCGGCAAACCCTTGAACTATAAATAGTAATAGTAAGCTCCCTTTCAGCACAAAATAGTTGTAGCCACCAAACGCTGTGTATCGCAGCGACAGAGAAAATAGTCCCGTATGTGTACGGGACGCACATACGGGACTATAAAACTGACTGCCTGGTTTTACTGACCAGGCCGGTTGAAAGCAGGGTGGAGGATGACACTCAACCACCGATGTAAAGAAGTGCTCTCGCTGCTTCTGTCCGTCTTTTCTCCGTCATTTTTCTCCTCCATGATGTTTACTGACGTAATTATCTCTCACTGGAAATTCTCACGATTTTGTGATCAAACCCTTTTCATTCCTCATCTTAGTTTCCGGTTTTATGCACTCCCTCCCCGCTAACTAGTCTGCTCTCAGAGCGTTATCTGCTCTGCTCTCCTGATGGTGAGCCGTATCAACGTTTGACATAATGTATTTATGGTCCCTGTTCCTGCGTACAGCAGGAACAAGGACCACAAATACATTATTCACCGCTGACATTCTCATCAAAAGTCATTCCCCCTAAAATATCGCGCAATTTAAATCTACCTGTTATTTTAAGTGCGCACTGATATGGAACGCTCTAAATGTAAACAGGCTGTACAGTACTTTATGGCTGAATAAAGTACACCCCGTGACTCACTCTCAACCAATCAGAATGCTTGATTTGATCTACCCGTATTATATATATATATATATATATATATCAGATATTTAGCAGTTTCAATAAATCACAACCACACATGTATGCGTATTTAATTTGTTATATGATATCGGTGTCAGTGTGTGTGTGTGTCCACTTGTGCCACACACACACACACACACACACACACACACACACACACACACACACACACACACACACACACACACACACACACACACACACACACACACACACACTCTCATTTGGTATTTTGGTATTCTGCATTTTTTGGGAAGAGCTTGGAAAAATCTCTCTTTGACAGCCATATAGATTTTTTTTTTAATGGTATTATTATAGGATTTGTGTAATGCCATGTTTGAAGTTTGTAGCATATTTGGTAAACTTTAAATCCCTCGACTCTGAAGATCTTAATGCCCACCTGCAAGCCGTGGTGTAAATAACGCTGTTACATTCACAGCAACAGGCCTGTTTAGGTGAAAAGGATCCTGGGAGTTTTGTTACTGGCCGATAGTTCCATGTAAACACTGTTTTCCTGCCAGTAGCCTGGTTACCTTTGTGAATGTCAACTTAGTCAGAGGGGAAAGGATGTGTGTGTGTGTGTGTGTGTGTGGTGTGTGTGTGTGTGTGTGTGTGTGTGTGTGTGTGTGCGTGTGTGTGTGCGTGCGTGCGCTGCTGCAAAAATTGTAATTCTCACCTTGATGCATGTAGGATTAAGCCATCAATCTAGTTTATAGAGTGGAGGGTAAAGTGAGGATAAAGAGACTGAGGGAGAAAGATAACAGGGGGGAGCGATGGAGGGGAGTCCAAAAAAAACCTGAGAGATGGAAGAAAGAGAGAAATGCACAAAGGAAAAGAACGAGATGGAAGCGGCGGTGACAGAAAAGGGAGGACAGAAAAGTATGAGAGGAAGTGGAGACAAGAGGAGAAAAGGAGCGTGAAATAAATCATAAAAGATGGAGAGAACATTGGAAAACAAAGAAATACAAAGTGGGGAGGAGGAGAAGGGAAACGAAAAGGAGAAAGAGACAGGGATAGCCGACACGCACACACACGCACGCGCACACACACACACCAGGACAACGGCAGGGAGACGACAGGGAGCAAATGAACTGGTTTCAAGCAGACAGAGAACAAGCTGTTTTCGCTCCGCGAGTCATTTTTTCTCTCCCGTCAGCGTCTCGGTTGTTCGCGCCGCTCTGCACGCGACGGGTTTTTAACGTGATCGAGGGGAATCAAATGCACGAGAGGAAAGGGTCACTTAGCGGAGTCTTTAAGGTGCGTTATATTAACTTTGATCTGGACGTCATGGGGCTGCGGTCAAACAGCCTCTGGGGTCAAAGAGGTCAAAGTGGCAGCCATAATGAGATCTGGACGACTGCTCGAAAAAGCTAAGGAAAGGTATCCTTCAGGGCTTCCTTACTTCAGGAGAACAGACACTTTCGGGCCAACGCGATTGTAAAGATGTTCCTACGATCAGGGCTCGAGGTTAACGGGCGTCTTTGTGAACAACGGTACATTTCCTTGACGGTGCTGCGTGGCTAGCTAACGTATCTAACAGCTGACGTTAACGGAGGTTGCATTGAGTTACATTGTGATGCGTTCAAGCTCTATTTAGTAAAAAATGACCATTGGTGGTCAGTAGAGAGAATGCAGCTTTAACACATGAAGCATAGACTTCACTTTTTGCAAATTTGCAAAAAACTGAAACGGTAGTAATAAAGGACTGCTCTATTGAAGTACATGGGATTTTTTTCTTTTAGTTTTGAATTGCGTATCCAGAATCGTGGAATATCACTGGTATTGGTGTCGACGACAACGTTTCTGCTATCAATACAGTATGATGATGTTTATTCAAGAAAAGCTTTTTGTTTACATACGAGAATAATACAAAAATTCAGATTATTTTCTTCAGTAATTGTCTTTTTTTTGTAAAACTGAACCGATAAGAGTATCGATAAAAGTACTAGTTTCAATCAAATCCTCACAATACCCATCCCCAATATTAATTGATGAATAATGACGGCTAAATAAGACCAGATTGAGTCAAGCCTGTAAAGGTTTGTGTCGTTCATCTCCAGGAAAAGAAGGCGAGGCTTCAAGACTGGATGAATAAAGTCCAGCAGATTTTTCCCTTTTTTCTACTCGAACCGAGTCTCCGTGCAGCCGAGTCTTTGTTGTCTCCTGCTCGGCCTTCAGTCTCAGAACTGAAGCTGCACCTCTTTATATAAAGCTGGGGTTGGTTCATGTAGTCAGAAAACAGAGTGCGTTGTCTCTGTGTGTGTCGATGCGTTGTTGTTGTTGTTGTTGTTGTTGTTGTTGTTGTCAGGGCTAATAGCAGACACATCCTCTCCATTAGCAGTTAATCTCTTTGCCAAGAGAGAGTGAAGAAAGCAATATTACCAGGTGGATTTAAATGAGCGCTCCCACTATCTCCTTCTTCTTCTTCTTCTTCTTCTTCTTCTTCTTCTTCTTCTTCTTCTTCTTCTTCTTCTTCTTCTTCTTCTTCTTCTTCCTCTACCTCTTCCTCCTCCTGCTCGACTCTCCTCTGAAAACTAAAATCTTTCATTTCTTCCTCAGCAACAAAGACGCTCACATTATTGTGTATTCCCTAACTGGCCGTGCTGCTCCAGGCCAATAAAGAAAGGGATTAGATTGAAAGCGCTAAACTCTGCTCACACCTCTAACACACACACACACACACACACACACACACACGTGTGTGTTGTGTTTACGTCCTTGGGTGTGTGAAAGAGAGAGTGTGTTCTTACGGAGAGGGCATACTTCTGTCGTTATTACTTTTTATTGCTTCTCCTGTTTGTCGTTTGATAGCGACACGCTGTGTTTACGTGTGAGAAGGAGAGATTATGTGTTGTATTTGTATTTATATATTTTGTATCTTATGTATATATACCGTTCATATGTAACTCTAAGTATCCCTCAAAATCATAATTTTTATTTTTTTCTGAATATTAATTAATGATATATTTGATGTATTTGTTATAAATATTTATGAATTATATATATTTATATATATTCTTTATAAATAAATACATATATATACATATATAATTCAGCTTTGATGGTTTTGCCACGTAACTGTGTTTTGATGTGTGTGTGTTTCTTTTGTGTTTATTGCACACTTGCTTCAACAATGTAAACATATGTTTCCACCAGCCAATAAAGTCCTGTTGTATTGAAGAGAGAGAGAGAGAGAGAGAGAGAGAGAGAGAGAGAGAGAGAGAGAGAGAGAGAGAGAGAGAGACACAGACAGACAGACACACAGACACACAGATAGACAGACAGACGAGAAGAATGAGCACACTTTGTATTTCGTCGCTTCTCTTAAGTTTGTTTTTATTCATGGCTTTTGTGAAGGCTGAATTATTACTCTGCTTCAGACTGCTTGCTCTGCAGTGTTTACACACACACACACACACACACACACACACACACACACACACACACACACACACACACACACACACACACACACACACACACACAGTCCTGTAGGCATTTATATTCACCAGTGAAGGTAGGTTTTGTGGGAGAAGGTGAGGAATTTTGAACAGCAGTGATTGGATAAACAGTTTCCCAGTCTGCAGTCCACTGGGATGCATGTATGGATGAGAGAGAGAGAGAGAGAGAGAGAGAGAGAGAGAGAGAGAGAGAGAGAGAGAGAGAGAGAAGCAATATTCCATGGCAACAACAGCACCTGAGTTGTTGATGTGATTCTTATTCTGTGGAGGAGCAAAGAAACACATCCCGGTTGTCACGAGTGTCCGTGACAGTTTTCAGAACTGTTTTTGTGTTTTCGTCCTATACTTCATCCCTGGCCCGCCGCCCGGTCGCCCTCGCCGCGCAGACGAACGCCTGAAAGTGGAAGCGTGAATAACTCCACTGATTTGTCTCGGCTTTGGCCGTGACGGAGTCGTTGCATCACGGCCGCACAACACAATACAACACAGGAGGGAAAAACAAGTCAAAGCTGCTCATTATCTTTTTCTATTTGTATTATTTTTTTATTTTAAAGAAGGTGAATTTGACTTTACAGTTTGTTTCAGAGGCAAATGTCGGATCATTCTTCTTTTTTTATCACTCACTTTTGATCACAGGTTCTTTTTCCTAATCTCAACCAACAGGCACCAGGTGTGTCATTATCTGAGTTATTCAGTGCCTCCGTGCCGCCTCTCCACCATAAACCATACTTCACTTCCTGCCACGCACACGCAATGCATCCAGAAATCATACACGGTGCTGCAGCTATTTGTTGGTGCCGGCTATTATTCAACATCTGCTCCCGTTGGGGTGAACAATCTCGCTTGTGAACGAGCCAGAAGGGTCCGATCAACCTTGGAGGGGTCATTGGTTGATATTCGATATATACTGTATGTTCCTCCCCAAAAAATGTTTTCTGGTAGCACAAAATAATGATATTGTGAACCTAAATATTGGTGATCACATTCCCTTGGATCTCCTGACGACATAGTCTGGAGTGTATTGCAGTATTTCAGTGTTTCCATCGTGTACGTATGTATATTGGTTATTATTATTATGTTGGCATGGCATGTCGCCGTTTTTGTTTTGGAGTGAGTGTATGCATATGTTCGTTGTTTGCAATTTTCTTCCTATAAAGTGCTAAAAATAAAAATATGAAGATATATATTTTGCTAAAAAAAAAGGGTTTAATGAGGAATGTATTGATGTTGGAACATAGAGGACCTGGGGAAGTGTAGCTTTGCTCGACATCACCTCTTTCTTCTCTCCCTTCTCTCCCTTCCTCTCTCTCTATCTCTTACTCTGCTTCATGGTGGAGGCTTTTATCCCTGGCTCTTCGCTCTTCCATGAATATGCGATGTGATCCTCTCTTGTCTCCTCAGGGGAGGGGGTCAGAAGTCAGAGGTCAGAGGTCGGGCTCAGCTACAGAGCGGCCACTGAGCCGGTGAACATACAGTGCGTTGCAGAAGAGGAAGAGGAAGGCTGTTCCAGGGACAGTTTTTAATCTAGAATGAAGACAGACGTCTGCTTTTGAGTGTGCATGCCAGACAGTTACTGTTGTTCCACACTCGATGATATAAAACATTTTCAGGGACAGTCCACTCAGAATAAAACACAAATAAACCATATGTTCCTTCTTGCCCGAAAAGATTACAAAATAATCAATGTAGAATCCATTTCCATGCTTTTGAGGGGAAGACAAGTGTTTTCTGCTTTCATCCGCTGACCTCATCTTATAGACACAGAGATAGAAAATATACTTGTACGCACACACACACACACACACACACACACACACACACACACACACGCTTACATACCACCCAACAGCTGTCAGACCAATTCCACTCGTGTCCCTATGCTCCCATGATTCATTGCACTGCTGGTAGATTTCAGATTCAGTGGATAATTCTGTGTCTGTGCTATGATATATGAAGTGTGTGTGTGTGTGTGTGTGTGTGTGTGTGAGAGGATGCTTGTTTATGTTTGCACCTGTTCAGTTTAATTCCCAGGACTGTCAAGAACTGAACTCATCAGGAGCTAAAAGGTCTTTCAGCACATTTGTGTGTTTCATTTACACAACGTCTGATGAACTGTGCGAATCAGAGCAGATTAAAAAAACAGCGGCATGGTTTGTCATCTTTTATTTTTTTCCCTCTGATGAGACAATAACAAAGAGGCAACTTGTCAATCGTTGTAATTTCCTGTTCTGTGACTGCAGCGTTTGAGTGGATGCTGAAAAAGAGACGTGCCGAGGTGGAAAGACTTCCATTGAAATGGGGCCGACTCTCTGTTTTGGTATTTTTGCTTGAAAACTCACTCAAATGATAAATCAATCATCAAAATAGGTGCAGTTTGAATTTCTATTTATAAATAAATTATATTCAACATTTCTGCATTGAAAAATGTGGAAAAGGAAAAACAAACAGTGTGTGGGTGTTTTAGTGCATCTGCACACGAAGAGCTGTGAACACATTAATAACAGGTGAAAGGTGACAGTTTGGTCACACAGATTCGTACATTTAACTATTTTTTTGCAACGGTTTGATGTTTGAACTGACGTTTGAAAGCAGACACACGGATATGGAAAGTAACGAGGATCGACAGAGAATTAGTGTTATGGTCATTCTTCTGCTATAATACCTAACTCAACTTTTCTATCAGTTTTCCTATAAAAATTCCAGCAATACGTGTCAATATCTGTCATCTGTCATCGTGGTTACGTTGCTTGGTTACGTTGCTTGGTTACATTGTTACGTTGAAACGTTACGTTCCTACATCACATTGTTTTGTTACGTTGTTACGTTGTTACGTTACGTTCCTACATCACTTTGTTACGTTGTTACATTACGTTGTTTTTGTCATATTGTTACGTTGTTACGTTACATTGTTACATTACGTTGTTACATTACGTTGTTACGTTACGTTGTTACGTTACGTTGTTACGTTACGTTGTTACGTTACGTTGTTATGTTACGTTCCTACATCACATTGTTTTGTTACGTTGTTACGTTACGTTCCTACATCACTTTGTTAAGTTGTTACATTACGTTGTTTTTGTCATATTGTTACATTGTTACGTTACATTGTTACGTTACGTTGTTACGTTACGTTGTTACGTTACGTTCCTACATCACTTTGTTAAGTTGTTACATTACGTTGTTTTTGTCATATTGTTACGTTACATTGTTACGTTACGTTGTTATGTTACATTGTTACGTTACATTGTTACGATAAGTTGTTACGTTAAGTTGTTTTGTCATATTGTTTTGTTACGTTGTTTTGTTACGTTGTTACATTACCTGAGGAAGTGGCGTTGTATATGAAGTGGATATGCGGTTACAGATAATGATGGATGATCTTTATTCTTGTTTTGCTTCCGAAACCTAGCGCTTCTGCAAGTGTGATATAAAAGGTATTTTTGGTTCAGAAACATTGGCATTCGCCACATCCCAAGGCTGGAAGAAACCTTTTTTATGGCGACAGGCTTTTCCTGAGCCATCAGATAGGTTTACTTCAGGAGCAGTTGGAACTTTTTAGGGTTTTTTAGGGTTTCAGTCCTGCGAGGTCAAAAGTCTGTTAAATTCATTAAGTTCCTGCAGAGTTTCTAAAAACACACGTCTGTAGCAGTGTACAAACGGGGTGTGTGTGTGTGTGTGTGTGTGTGTGTGTGTGTGTGTGTGTGTGTGTGTGTGTGTCATAGACAGAGATGTATGAGCTGGAACAGAAAACAATGTAGAAGCCCAACAAGCACCACTGCTGCAGGGAGAGATCTATACACACCCTTAATTGATCACAGAGCATGTGTGTGTGTGTGTGTGTGTGTGTGTGTGTGTGTGTGTGTGTGTGTGTGTGTGTGTGTGTGCATTCTCCCTTGTGCTTTTATATGAGACAGAGTTGAAGGGAGAAGAGGAGGAAGAGGAGAAGGTGTTTGTCTCGGTGTGTGTGTGTGTGTGTGTGTGTGTGTGTGTGTGTGTGTGTGTGTGTGTGTGTGTGTGTGTGTGTAGTATTGACGTAGCAGCGCTCTCTCCAGACCTGAGCTCAATAAGCCCCGACTTCAAACAAACAGCAAGCACTTCACACAGGAGGAGAGGAGACGAGGAAGGAGGAAGGAGGAGGGAGGAGGGATGAGGAGAGAGGCTGCGTGGAATAACGGAGAGGAAAACAAGTGATGTGGGTAGAAAGAGGACGAAAAACGAGCGGACAGGTGAGGTTGGAGGGAAGATGTAGACATATTGACTCCATGTGGCTGACAGAAAGTCTTGTTCCGTCTCTCATCAGGTAACTGCAAAGAAACTTTGCACAGATCAAACGTGTTGAACATCATTCTGTTTCCAGTCAAATAGTTCAGCCATCTTGGTGGGGGTCTGGAGGTGTTCGGTTAGCGGTATCGATGTCCCGCCCACATGCCAATCTCGAGTTACTGAGAGAAAATAACAGCCGTCACCCCGTTTTTAGAGCAACAAATAATCAATTAAAATCAAACTTGGCAGAAAAAATAACACGGAACTTCCGGACTTAATTAACGGCACTTTCATGGTTATTTTAACCCAACAAACAACGATCTTGTCCTAAACTTAACAAAGTATTTCACGATCTATTTCTAAACCTAACTAAGGATTTTTGATTGACTAAACTTAACGGAATTTCCTGTGAAGAAGGAAGTTTATTTTGAAAAGGCCTTTCTGTAGGAAAACAAATGAAAAACAGGTTGAAATGAGGTTGAGTTGAGTTATACGTGCGTATAGGGAACGTGTTTCCGGCGGTTGCGAGGGCTCAGTTATTCAGTTACTGTCTGATAAAGGATTATTTTATCTTATCTTCACACAGTTGATGTGTAAACGCTTCACTGTCTGCCAGGCGTCATGCAAAACAACTAAAGACAAACAAATGTGCTCATTTCTTTCAAAAGCATCACGAGCGTGTGATGAGACGCGTCTAGCCCCTGAACTCACCGTCTCTCTCGTACAGATTTTCACTCAATAATTATCATCACAAAAAATAGATCAAACTCAGAATAGAAAAAGCCGTCAGTTGAAGTGAACTCTGAGTTCTCTGTAACTGATTAAAGCAGAACGAACTGCTTTGGTTCCTCTTCGACGAGCCGGACCTTAAAGGGCTCCGATGTCGCTCTGAAGGAGCTAAAGTCTCCATCTTTTTTTTCCAGTTTCACGGGATAACAAGATAGTTCGTCGTGACCTGAAGATAAACGGACATTTGATAACTCGTCGTGGCACAAAACACTAATTGGCGAGCTCGAGATAACGGGATTAGGAACGCATCTGTGAATCAGCTCTGAGTCATTTAACCCTTCGTCCACTGAGCCCGCGGTTTCGCGTGGTGACACTTGAAACGTTTCTCTAAGTTTCTAAAATATTCACAGCACCCCGATAATACATCGTAAAAATATAATTTTACGTCTGGCGGAAAGAGACGGCTTCCTGCTTCCGGGTGCCTGCCCAGGCAGAGCCCAGCATAATTTTAACATCATCAGGCAAGCGAAAGGGCAGCAGTGTGTCATCTGACGCTGGAAAAAATAAATAAAAAAATCCTTCTCTGTGATTAGTTGAGTCATATGTCCGTCGCCATTTCGTGAACTAAACAACCAATGTACACTCAGGAACATCTCAAAAGGACTACCCACTTGAGCATGTATACACTACAGTTTACAATCAGAGAAAATCAACGACAAAGAGATTCAACACGGAGGAAGCAAAACGCATGATTCTGGAGACCAGTGAGGAGGAGGACGACGCGTCGTCGTCAGAGCTCGAAGGCTTTAGTTCTTCTGAGGAAGATGGGTAAGTGTAGTTACTAAACTTTGTTACGTGTCTGTAAGGCTGCATGGTGCAAACTAGTAATGTGTACAAACTAGTAATGTGTACAAACTAGTAATGTGTACACTGTGTAGGAGAGCACGAGAGCCAGCCACGCGGTGCACACTGCTGTTCACGTTACTACGTCATGATCTGAGTAATGCTTATACACAATCTGCTTTGTACAACACTCTGCTTCACGTTACTACCACTAATATTTATACATCCAATGCGGAGCACTATGCTAAAATTACTACCACAGTCATGATCTGAATAATAATCCAATGTGGAGCATTCTGTGGAGCATTCTGCTCAATCGTTACGTCATCTTTCTTTCAACTGACTAGTATTGATTTATTTTACAGAGAGGAGCACCAGCCGCCCCGACCAGCCTGGCCAGCAAAGAGGCAGCGCGTTGACCGACGACTAAAGACACCATCTCCAGCAAACAGGGCGCGTGCTGCCCGGCGCCTGCTTTCACCTCAGGCCAGATCAAGAAAGACAGCAGCACGTGCACCACCTGCACCTACGCTGTCCTGGAGGACGGATGAAGACCCGGACACTGCTCCCCCCGTCATCAAGTTCCAGCCCGGACACCAGGTCCACATGTCAGTGCCACAGCAACACCCATTGAACTCTTCAAACTGTTCTTCCAACTAAGTCCACGGTGGGTCGCAGGGTTTGCGAGCTTTGCAGCATGAAGAAAGTGAGAAAAGACACGGCGTGGAAGTGCGAGGCGTGTAACGTTCCCCTCTGCCTGCAGCTGAACAGAAACTGTTTCCATGACTGGTATGCCATGGCATGAGGATATGCCATTGAAGCATATATACTTGTATATTGTAAATGGTCTAGTCTTTGTTCTGTTTTATATTTCTGAATATATATTCTGTACATATTTTCTTTTTTTTTTATAATACATATTTTTATTTAAAAAAAAAAAAATTGTTGTGATGGTCATTTTTCATTTGCACACACTCCATGAAGCTTTATCTGCACTATGAAGTCATTTCTCAGTCCCATTTTTATCATTTTGGTGAAAGCTGTGAAAGACCATATTTCTACTCAAAAAACGATAATAAAAACTTTAGTTTTAGACATTTATTTACATGTATCTAACATTTTATTCATATATTTCACTGCTTTTGTGAACCTAAAACCTTTGGTAAACCAATTGCCATCACCTAAACAGAGTCACCACCTGAGTAAAGTTAGGTTTTTTCAAGCGATATGAAGAATTTCCAAAAGTCGAGATTCCATTTTTCAGCTTTAGTGTCATATTATAAAGTTTTTTTCTTTACACTTTTGCCTTATGACAATGGTGCCTCATTATATAGATAGCTGAGATTGTTCTGCAATTTATGATGTAAAACATGGGTATATATCTTATATGGAAGTGCCTTAAAAGGTGAATCTAAGAAAATTATGTCAAATCGAGAAAATCGACTGAAAATGACCTCCAGTGTGCAGTGAGTTAAAGAAGGATTTTATTTTATACATTTGTTCAAACGTGGATGTTTTATGCAGCGTGAAACGAATCACACCTTTTTTGTTGTTGTTGTTTTTCTTCGTCTGTCTCGCGGCTGCTTGTTTTTTTCCGTGACTCTCAGTCTGCTTAATCTGGAACTGAAAATGCATATTCATGATTGTCTTATTGCTGCAGAGGATTTCTTTTTTCTTTCTGTTTCGTGTGCCTCTTTTGCATAAACAAAGCTCTGCAAAAGAAATCAGCATTTATTTTATTTATTTTTTGCATGCTTTTTATTCAATCTTGTATTTACTTGATTGTATTTAAGCATTATTCAGCTCTATTCAGGCTCTCATGAGATCTCAATCTGTTTTTTTAGACCAACATTGCAGCAACAAAATATCGCAGAAGCAACATTCACTGAAGTAAAAAAAAAAGCACATAGGCCTGTAAAACCCCAAAAGGGGGACAACTATTATAATCTCCCTTCTTCCATAATCCCACCTCTGTAACCTGAGCCAGATCATTGTGAGAGTGGAGGCGATCGAGGATTACCTGCGTAATAACACTGCCGATAGTTGCCGGCGTTAATCTGCCGTTTGAAAAAAAAGAGAAGCAAATAAGAAGAAACGGGAAATAATTGAGATATCACAATTGCTTTGCCGCTTTGTTACAGTTGTTACAGAGGTGATGCATCACACTGTAATAGAGGGCTTGACGTGGTGTGTGTGTGTGTGTGTGTGTGTGTGTGTGTGTGTGTGTGTGTGTGTGTGCGTGCATCATATGAGCAATGACCTCTCTCTCACACACACACACACACACACACACACACACACACACACACACACACACACACACACACACACACACACACACACACACATACACACACACCATCCATGATTTATGCCCTGGATATAATGGGTAATTCATCATCTGACTGGGGCACACATTAAGGTTAGGAGACACTGAGGGGAGAGGGAGCTCAGCACTGTGTGGCCTGTCAGAAATAACACTAGCAGTAAATGGAAAACTGCATTTGTAACGTTGTTTTTTTTGTGCTAAAACTACTCTGTGTTCTCTCACTGAGTCTGCCTGTTACGCTGTCACAAAAAAAATATCACGACTTCAGGGCCAACATCCAACCATTTTCGGGACAAACAGGATAAGATACGGGAGAACTACTCTTACTTCGGGACCGTGTTCATTGGTCCATTTGTGTTTTCTTCTATGAGAAAATTACTCTACTTCCCTTTATGCTTCATGTGTTCAAGCTGCATTCTCTCTCCTGACCACCAGGGGGCGACTCCTCTGGTTGTATAGAAGTCTATATAAATGACTCTACTTCTCTCTTGATTTATTCCCTCAGTAAACATTGTAAATAGGAGTTTATGTCTCAATCTCTAGTTTCAAGTCTTCTTCAATACAGCATGATGTTCATTTATGGTAATTTAGAGTCAAACAGACCATAAAGCAGGGCTTGCTTTAGGGCGGGGCTACAAGGTGATTGACAGGTTGACACCAGAGACGTATACGGCGTCTCTACGTCGCTCCTCCTCAGTCCAGATACGGTCACTTTCCTTCACAGGCTGCAAAAAAACAACATGGTGACGGTCAAAAAGACAAACTCAATGCTTCAAAATGTCAGTCCACAAACCAACGGGTGACTCCGCCCACTTCCTTTATACGGTATTTAGACCGTATAAAGGAAAAACACACTTTTTAGAGTCAAGGAAGTTCATTGTGTGTGTGATGAAACACCACAATGAGGCTGCAGGTGTGTGACAGTAACACACAATGGCTCTCTTTCCTACCTCTGCTGTCTGTGTCCAATGCCAGCTGTCAAGAAGTACTATGTGTGTGTGTGTGTGTGTGTGTGTGTGTGTGTGTTGTGTGTGTGTGTGTGTGTGTGTGTGTGTGTGTGTGTGTGTGTGTTGGGTGGAGGGGGGTCTGTGTGTGTGCAGGCTTCAGCTTTCTCATTATGATTCTAAATGTATCGGTCTGTCTCGTCTGGATGAATTAATAGCTTCCTTGGTAGCACACACACACACACACACACACACACACACACACACACACACACACACACACACACACACACACACACACGCTTTGTTTGTCCGGCGTGTCGTGCCTCAGGTTGGTTAATTGAATGCCTGTGTCCATGTAAGAGACCGTGAGAGGCATTGAGAGGATGCCACGCTGCATTAGGAGGACAAGCTGTGTGTGTGTGTGTGTGTGTGTGTGTCTGTGTGTGTGTGTGAGAGAGAGTGTGTAAGTGTGTGTGTGTCTTGTAAATAGGCTGGCGTCCCGAGGACCTTGAACGCAGCCTCTCCTGAGCTCCCTGCGAGACGAGACGCAAACAAATCTCATCTCGTTTCCTCTTCTCTCGTTTTCTCTTCACTCATCTCGTCTCCTCTTCACTTATCTCGTCTCCTCTTCACTTATCTCGTCTCCTCACGTTTTCTCTCGTTTCCTCTCCTCTTCACTCCTCTTCACTCCTCCCGTCTCCTCTCTTCTCTTCTACTCTCGTTTACTCGCCTCTCGTTTCTTCTCGTCTCCTCTTCTCTCCTCTCGCCTCCTCTCGTCTCCTCTCTTCCTCTCTCTCCTTCTTTCTCCTCTTTCGTGTCTCATCCTCTGCATGTTTTTTATCGTCTAACCTTTTCTGTATTTTCTCATTTTCTCTTCTTCCCTTTTGTTCTTTCCTCCTCTCCTTTCCTTCTTCTAATCCTTACCGTCTTCTCACATCCTTTCTTTCTCTTCCTGTCGCCTCTTTTTCATCTTCCTCTCCTTCCTCCCATTCCTCTGTAATCTCCCCTCATCTGTCATCCTCTTTCCTTCTCTCTGCTTTCATCCCTTGTTCCCTTGCTTTGTATCTTCTCTTCTCTTTACTTTCTTCTCTCCGATCATTTTCTGCTTTCTCTCACATTTTCTCTCCTCTTCATCTCATAAGGTCTCCCTCTTTGTTTATCTCACTTCAATCCTTTCTATCTCTCTTCTCTTTCCTCCCTTATAATTCCGGCATCTTTCCTCCTCTTCTTCCTCTTTCCTTTCTTCCATATTTCTTTCTCTCTCTCTCTCTCTCTCTCTCTCTCTCTCTCTCTCTTTCACACTTCTTTTACTCTGCTCCTCCTCCCTTCTCTCATCCTTTCTTCTTTTTTGTCCCCTTACTCCTCTACTTCCATGTTTCCTTCTTCCATGTTCCCTCCCCTCCATTTTCATACCTCTACTTTCTCTTCCTCTCTTCTTTCATCCCTCCTTCTCCCTCACTTCATGTGTTCTCGTCTTTTTTCATCTTATTTCCTCTCTCTTTCTTTCTTTCTTTCCTTCTTTCTTTCTTTCTCTCTCTCGGTCTCTTAGTGTCTCTTCAGTCCTTCTTCCTGTTTGTTTATTCCCCTTTTTATTTCCTCCCTTTTTCTCTACCAATCTTTCATCCTTCTCTTCTATATTTCTTACTTTCTCTCCTCCCCTCTCTCCTCCCTCTTGTTCTTCATGCTTGGTTGTTACAGCCACCAAGGGAAGAACTAAACACAGATTAACACACACACACACACACACACACACACACACACACACACACACACACACACACACACACACACACACACACACACATATAAAGAGTCTGACTCCCAGCCCTCTAATGGCCCCATTTAGACAATGTGTCGCATCAGCAAGTCGTATGGCTGAATAATGAGGAAAGAAGAAGAAGGAGAAGGAGGAAGAGAAAGAGGAGGAGGAGGAGGAGGAGGACAAGAAAAGCTGGATATGATCCCTCCATCCAGGCTGCTGCTCCATCGTAAATGTTGTTCTGTTACACACACCATCAGCGCTGTCACCCTGTGTGTGTGTGTGTGTGTGTGTGTGTGTGTGTGTGTGTGTGTGTGTGTGTGTGTGTGTGTGTGTGTGTGTGTGTGTGTGTGTGCGTGTAGTCGTTGCAGGAGAAATATGGCCTCCGGGATTTCTGCTGAAGTTCCTGTGTTATGTTTATGAGAGAGAGAGAGAGAGAGAGAGAGAGAGAGAGAGAGAGAGAGAGAGAGAGAGAGAGAGAGAGAGAACATCCATTATGTCTCTCGCCTTCAAAGACACATCCTCTCCACACACACGCATGCACGCACGCACGCACGCACGCACACACACACACACACACTAGCCACTCTAAACGATACCTGCACTCACCTTCCTGCATGCAAACAGGCATCTGTACTGCCTCGTGAATGAGATACACACTCTCTCTCCCTCTCTCTATCGCTCTCTTTTAAACTACACTCACAGTGGAGCTCCCACAGACAGAAAGTGCAGCTGTAGCTGGTTTTTATTTATTTATTTGAAGTCGTTGCCACCTTGTGTTTCCCTCCTCCAGCTGTTCAGGATTTATGTGCAACATTAACTTATGTTGTAACATTTGGGCTGTGCGTGCGTGCGTGTGCGTGTGTGTGTGTGTTTCTGCAGAGTTGGTGGTTTCTCCTCTTGGGATCTTTCTGGTTCTTCTGCTGTTTTCCTTCCTGATCAGCATCATAAAGAGCCAAACAGCTGCTTTTGCGTGCTGTAGCTCGTTAACTAGTAATTGCATATGTTTTTATGTTTTACAGTATTGCAGCCTTTTTTCCAAAGCATTCTGTGTGTTTACTCCTGGCCGTGATATTGATTTCCATTCATTGGCAGCAGAGAGGAAATCAACCTGCAGAGATCTTCATCACAGAGAACATTTAGCTCCCTTTGTTTTGTTGTTAAGTTAAGTTTGTGTTTGTGTGGAATGGCAGAGTCCCTGAACGATGTATTCAAGGACTCCCCGACATCTGAGAGGGAGTGGCTGAAAATATCCATCCATCCATTTTCATCGGCTTAGTCCGGGGTCGGGTCGCGGTGGCAGACCGACCCAAGCTTCCCTCTCACCCGCAACACTCCAGCGTGTCCTGGGTCTTCCCCAAAATATATATTTGTTTAAATGCAAGAAAAGAACACATTCTAAGTTTTTTTCACAACATCCATGTCAACCCCGTTTCAACTAAACTGCAGATTACGTTGAGAGGGAAACACGTTTTTCACAGATTATGGTCGCAGTGTTAAACCGTTTTAAACTTGTGGTTAAAGTTGTTAATTGAACTACCCTCATATACAGAGCACTACACGGCCAGACTTCGTCATATGTGGCTGAACTTCTTCACCCTTATTCAACAGCCCGCACCCTCAGGTCCAACCAGTTAAACCTTCTGACCGTCCCACACACTCGCCTTAAGACACGTGGTGACCGAGCTTTTGAGGCAGTAGCTCCTAAGCGTTGGAACGCTCTGCCTGCACCTTTTCGGTTTGCTGATTCAGTGTCGTCTTTTAGAAACCTACTAAAAACATACCTGTTTACACTGGCGTTTGGTTGAATACATGCTCTATGACCTGCTTTTTATCTGTTTTCATTTATTTATTTTCATTATTTGTTTTATTGTGTTTTTTGCTACTCCATCTTTTAATGTGTATTTTACTATGCTCTCTTAACTGTTGAAATGTTTTGGCCCCTGTTATTGTCAATCTGGTTTTAACACGTTTTTTTCTGACTCCTGTACAGCACTTTGTGACCTTTGTCTGTGAAAAGTGCAATATAAATACACTTTACTTACTTACTTAAGTTTAGTAAAAAACATCATGATTTGTCTTAAAATTACTGTGGTTGGTACATTATTCAAGTGTCTTCATTATGTGTCCTCTGCACAGCAAAAACGGTAGTGTTACTTAGTGTTAATTTTCCAGTGTAAAATATTTTGAGTTGATCAGTGTTGTTTTGGGTGTTAATTGAGCACTTGCAGTGTTGAAATAGCTCTGCGGGCGGAGTTGTTTCAGTGAGTTAACGCAATGCACTCCTGACTGAGTTAGAGTGACTTCCTGTGCGACTGAGTGGGCGGGCTTTACCCAGCATGCATTTTGGCGGTTAAACCATGAGTCAAGTTCTATCCCTGAGACGTAAAACTGTGAACATTAAATTTGACTGAGAACATTACATTTTGCTGCCTGCCGAGGAGCGACAATAGTTGTTATGGCTATGCATGCACCACCGGTATGAAGGGATATGAACAATTCATGTGAGCGCATAATAATATAATCACTTAATAATATAATTAAACACTGTCACCTTTTTCACTTTCAAATGTCATAAGACAACACTGTGAGTGTTAGATATTAACACTTTTAGTGTTAAAAATACACTTTCATGTGTCATAGGACAACACTGTGAGTGTTAGATATTTAACACTATGAAAGAGTTAAAATATTAACACTATCCAAAGTGTACATTTAACTCTGAACCTGAGTGGATTATATAAACACTGGCATAGTGTTGATTTTAACACTATGCGAGTTAATTTCACACTTCCGATTTTGCTGTGTGGGGTTGATTTACTCAACAGCCATCAACTCTCTCGTGTCAAAATGCATTGAATGCTCATTTATTACCAAAAGTGACCAAAAGGTGATTGGTGGATTACCTTCTGCGTATTTTCAGCCTCCACATGTGATCTTCCTACATTACAACAGGAAGAGCTGAAACCTTGTGGCAGCGTTTGAAACCCACACAGGCTGGTGTGTTTCAAACACACCGGGTGTGTTTGGTTCGTTGCCCCAGTTGCAAACATTTGCAATAAACCGTTTGCTGATTGTGGGCAACTCATCCTCAAACAGCGGTTCTTATGATATCTTACAGCAAAGTTACTCCTCATTTTTTCTGTGTTTTCCGACAAAAGTCCAGCAACACGTGTCAATTTCCGCTGGTTACGGTATTTTCAAAATAAACCTCTGTTTTCGCAGATATTAAAAGTTTAAGTTCAGGCAATACAAATTGTTATTTAGGTTCACGAAAAGATCATCTTTTGGGTTAAAATAATTACAGAACTGTTGTTACTGACGTACGCAAGTTACGTGACGAATAAATCAGCGTTGACAGCGGTTTGTTGGATGCGTCCCAAAGTGTTTTATTAAGTTGTGTTAGTGAAGTGTTTGACTGTCATGTATTTTTCTTAGTTTACGTACTCATTTTAAGCCCAGCTCTGATGTTTTTCCTAAATCCAATTAGACGTTTTTGTTGCAGGGACATAACCGCGACTGTTTCCTGGTAACAACGTGCCAAAAAAAATTATAAAATATTGTTTTATTGTGCGGATAAGTGGCCCAGCA
This sequence comes from Myoxocephalus aenaeus, assembly GCA_038501785.1. NCBI lineage: Eukaryota > Metazoa > Chordata > Actinopteri > Perciformes > Cottidae > Myoxocephalus > Myoxocephalus aenaeus. Next base: position 1,135,165 of record JBAMJR010000260.1, read on the forward strand.
TGGATGCACCTGTGCCCTCTGACCAACATGTCGTCTGCGTAACGTTATTGTTTGTGTTCTTTAAATCCCTTTTGGGTATTTGTAAATCCACTTTAATTGTGGATTTGATTTGAATGCAGTCCTGAAATGTTTTCGTTCCATAAACAACGGTTATTGTTGTCAGAAGAGGACGTGCAGCAGCATCGGGGGTGCAGGTATTAGGGGTGGATGTGATTAAAATGGCTGCTTTTCTGGACTCTATGTGTGTGTGTGTGTGTGTTTTCCAGACATTTTGTAGACTAAACCGTTAAGCGTAAACATGAAAACATGTAATAAAGACTTAAAAAAATAACATTATTTTTTTGATTGACAGATGTCGGATGCAGAGTGGGAGGACATGCTGGAGGGTTTCGACGAGCGCGGTTACCTGAGCGCCCGGCGCTGGAAGCCCGGCGATGACCCGTACACCCTGTACGCCTTCAACCAGAGGGAGAGCGAACGCATCCCCAGCAACCGGGCCCTGAGGGACACGCGGCACTACAGGTACACACACACACACCAACCCAACCCAACACACACACACACACACACACACACACACACACACACACACACACACACACACACACACACACACAAACCCAATCCTGCAGGGAACCCCACAAATGTATCAGAACACACACTTCAGACTGATGCTGCAGGTACGAGACACACGGTCATGGTGTTAATCTCCCGTCTGGACTCAAACTAATTTATATTGGAACACATTTTTTTCATCGAGAAAAAGAAGAAAAAGAAGAAGTAAAAAACATCAAATTACAATCCATCTGTCCGCTAAGAAATGAAATGAAAACACCAAAATAGAAATCCTCCGAGCGGAGCGTTGTCCTCGTCTGTTGGAGAGACGCTCAGCGGGGAGATAAGGAGCTCTTTGACAGCGGCTTCTAACACGGATCAGCAGATAAAAAGAAAAAAGAAACAACAACCTTCCAGACACTTGTGGAGGAGCCTGAAAGGGTCCAGTGTGTAGCCGGGGTCTCAACCTCAGCAATCAAGACCCTCGGGTGCTTTAATCTTTCCAATTCATATTATCGTCCTTATGTAATAGTTATATTCTATTATTATTATTATTATTATTATTATTATTATTATTATTATTATTATTATTATTATTATTATTATTATTATTATTATATGTCTTCCTGGATCACATCACATGATTTCCTGTCTTGTTGCTGTAAATGATCCAATAGGTTCATGCTTGCTTCAAAGGTTATGTCTAATATGGTTAATATATTCATGCTTAAGGCATTTTGTTTTGCGGTGCATGAATTTAAACTTATTTCTTCCTTAAAAATTCAACCCCAGTATTTGAAATCATTTAAAGTTCGGCCTCCTGATTGCAAGTGAAAACGTTTTTTCTCCATCTGGGTTTGTTGTGATCGACTTTTTGGGATGTTTTTTTATTCGTCTTCATTGTAAAGAAATTCCGCGAAAAGAACAAAAAACTATCGGCTAACACGAATGTGGATTCATCCGCCGGTGAAAATAGTCCCCGACAAATGCGGTTACTTCCTCCCATTTTGTGTGATTAAAAACTACGATGACCAGCTGTGTTACACCATGTTTTAACAATTTTTACGAGCAACAGCAAAAACAGCACGAGCTGTTCTTAAACATTTGTATCAGAACCAATGGGCCACATTAAAAGGTCAAGGAGGTCAAAAGTTACTGACACTAAAATCCTTTTCCCACCAAAAATTTGCGCGTAAATGTGAGTTTCTTTTGACTTAATTGCACAAAACACCACATGTGGAAAATAGTCCCCCAACAAATGCTTCTTCCTGTTTCAGGTGAGTTGTTTTTTTAAGAGCTTTTGAAATAAATTGAGTGGACAGACAGCTCAGGAATAAAATATCCATATTTTTTGGTTTCGACACTCTTTGTGACCTGAATATCGTCTGACAATATTTTGAATGGTGCCGCAAGAGGACAGAAAAAAAAGGGTGGACTCATACAAAAGAGGAACTTCTACTGTGGCTGTCGGAGTCAGAGGTGACTCGTGGTCATTCATTCATTCATTCTGCACGTGGGGCGTTGGTTGGGCGGCGGTTGGTTCTGGCAGTTACAGTGAACATGACTGAGCCTGGACGGCGGCGGCTGGTGTTGGTGGTCGTGGTGAGCACAGCGGGGTGCAACTCTACGACCCACGTAGGAAGCTAAAATCTGTTAGCATAACTGGCACGTACATCACTCTGTGTGTGTGTGTGTGTGTGTGTCTAGATGTATCCTGCAGATGATGAGATGTATGATGTCTGACTCAATCATTAGCTCCTGACAGCGTGTTCGTCAAACTGTGTGTGTGTGTGTGTGTGTGTGTGTTTCTACACTACACATGTATACGCTAGCTAAACGCGTCGTGTCGACCATCTGCATCATCTGCTGTGTTTCCGGAGGAGGGAAATTTGCTGTTGAGCTGACATAAGGCGGCTGAGAAGTGTGTGTGTGTGTCTGTGTGTGTGTCTGTCTGTGTGTGTGTGTGTGTGTGTGTGTGTGTGTGTGTGTGTGGGTGTGTGTGTGTGTGTGTGTGACAGGGAAAGTGTGTGTAGGAGGTGGAAAACCAGGGATACGCTTACACATTAATCTGCTAGCAGGGAGGTGGGGGGCTGATGGTGCTCATTTATCTTGGACAGCGATGAAGGGCGTGTGTGTGTGTGTGTGCGTGTGCGTGTGCGTGTGTGTGTGTGTGGACAGGTGGGGGTTTGCTGTTCTGTGATTATCTGTTAACTCGGTTACCTTGTAGCTGTACATCTCAGGAGCGTTTACCAGGGGAAACGTTAGCAACCTATATTCTGGTCGGATGTGTTGGTGGTTAGGGGGAAACAAACTAAAAACCTACAGTGAAACTCTCGACTGAAGCCAGTGAGGGTTTTTATTGTATTTCTTTGTCTTCTTAAACACCTTCTTTTCCACCGCAGACTCACTGAGGCTCAATGGCTCGGCTCCAAATGGGAGCACTTGATGGAACATTTAAAAAGGTGGTGTGACCGAAACTGGGAGAAAGAGCACAACAAAATAAAATAAGTGAGGGAAATGACTGATTTAGAAATTAATGTGATGGTGTTGTGGTCTTGCATTTGTCTGAAGCCAAAGCCAACAAAAGACGTTCTCCAAAATGAGATTTTTTTCCAATTTTTACATGCTGGACTTCAAGATCCTAACTACTTTACATCTTTGAGTATGTTGCTCTTTGCTGTTTTTACTATACGTACGTTACGTCCCTTTGCTCTGTGATATTGGTCTATAAAACACTTCGACGTGATCCGACTTATAATCTAACGCACTCCTGCTGGTTCCTCCAGAAGTTACCCACAGGCTTTAATTGAGAAATTATCTGATGGAAAAATAATTATACTGGCCACGTTTTATGCAGCGATTACAGATATCACGGTTTGATATGCAGCTCTGCACACGACACGCTACTTTATGAAACACATGTGACTGATTGCATTGTATATATATATAAACAAAGTACAATGGCGTGAAATGCTTTTCCATAAAAATAAATAGTATTTTGTATATTATACATATTTTCTTGTGTTCTTTCACTTTAAGAGGAAGTCCGTCTGCATTCGGGTGAAACGTTTATCGCTTGTTGTTGTTGTTGTTGGATTGTCAGGATTTTCCCCAGCATTCATTCTGTTTGACGGCTTAGACACAAAAACAAACAAACAGTCTCCAGTTGTTCCTGAGTATCACTGCCTCGTTATTATCCTTTTAGGAAAATATATAAATATAATTTCTATATATTATAAGAGCGTTACTCCTAATATTTTCATGGGATGCTGTAAAGTATTGCTGCTGGTTTTTATCTCTCCACGTTCAAGTGTTTGCTCTCAGTCTCAATCAGAATATTATCACGTTATTGCTTTTTAATTCTCTAGTTTGGTTTGATGCCGATGCAAATCTGTACAACAAAACAAACAAACAAGACGTTTCCAGTTGGTTTTGAAAGAACGCATTGTCAACCATTTTAGCTCGAATTAGCAGCGGCGGTGCTTGAAGATGAGAGAAGAATTCGAGGAAAGACACCGTTTGATTGACAGGTGAACTCTGGGAAATGTGCAGAAATACATCAACAATGAGGCTTAAAAACACAAACTTGTAAAAGTGGTTTTAATTATTATCTTCACATTGTCCGTCCAGCTCAAAGAGGTTTGGATACTTCAACTTCCGAGACTTCCCAAATGTCCCTTACTGCCCGATGGCGACTGGGCAAACCGGTTCCTGTGGAGTCGCATAAGGAAACCAGATCTAAAGAACAAGAACCGGAGGCGCCGGTAGATCTCCGCTGCAGAGGGAACCCCCATAGAGAACACACAGTTCACAGACGAGGCTCCCGCTCTCATATCTGTGCCGGCAGGGCAGCGATAACCTGAAGATTATAGGAAGTAGGCTTTTGACCTGAAGATGCACGCTCGGCCTCCGTGAAACCTGCAGGATGCAACACATCTGCAAAAAAACAACAGTAAGAGATCACGGATGCAAAGCCGGTGCAAGCTTTTGGGCCCATTTTTCATATTAATAATCTCAAGAGGTGGAGAGGAGCCTCCTTCATTTGAATGAATTAAATGATGAAAGCTGCTGCTGGCCGGGCAGCAAACAGCAGGAAGTGAACATTTGTAGCAACTCGGCCTCTCGTTCGACGACAGGAAGCGGCTTCCGTTACGCAGGAAGGACAGACTTAAAGATCCCAAATCAGGAAATGATTGTGTCATCAATGTCAGCAACAAATACACAGAAAGTATATCAACACTATGTTACGTATCTATAGAAGACACAACGTAAAGAATATAAACGTATAAACATAGGATAACAAACTATACACAGTACAACAAGTATCTACTTTAAAAATCTCCATTATATATTTATTTCCCACAAGTTAGCCAATCAAACGTGAGCATTTCTTGAGATTCTTGATTTCTTGAGTGAGTCATGTTTTCATGTTCAGGCTCATCCCACTGGCTTCTCCGTCAAGATTTAGTTTCCAATAACTTCCACGTGCCACGTTTACATCTGTTGATCGTTGTTTATTTGCGTAACAGAAACGAGGATCCGGCTCCAACGAATACGAGCGTGTTTCTGCAGAAAAACCTTTTTTTCCGTCTTCTTTTTTTTGGTGCAGTCGTATGTTTTTGGCTGTCGGATTCTGACATTAATCTTCAAAGCCGTCTGTTCACTCAGGCGATCAGTCGTGCTGCTCGGATGTGTGTGTGTGTGTGTGTGTGTGTGTGTGTGTGTGTGTGTGTGTGTGTGTGTGTGTGTGTGCGTGTGTGTGTGTGTGTGTGTGTGTGAGAGAGAGAGAGTCGCCGCATTTAAAAAAAGAAGAAGTGTTTTTGGGTGTGAAGGAGGACCAGTGAGGTGTGGAGAGAGCTGCTTTTTTTGGGGTTGTTGATATGTATGGGACGAGTGCTCTGTCCCCTATCTCACATTTTGAAGGAGGAGGAGAGAGAGGAGACGCAATGGACGGCTTAGGGGGAAAGATGGAAAGATAGTGGGGAAGAGAAGGTGGGAAGAGGAGGAGGAGGAAGAAACAGTCAAGTAGAGATTAGGGAGAGGGGAGGAGGAGATGGGGGAGATGCCACAAGCTGCTGCGAGGAGAGATAATTGCCACATGCAGAGCTTGATATGGTGTGTTTGTGTGTGTTTATGTGTGTGTGTGTAAACCACTCCACTCCAGCGCTCTGCTATTATCTCTGTGAACAGGGAACCTCCCTGCGTCTGCTGGCCGAGAGACAGGAAGTCTATAAGAGCCAACAGCCGCTCCACCACGGGGATGCGATCCCAGCGAGAAGACGACGGGCTGATGCGGTACCGCGTTGACTCCTCCTTGGTACCGTGCGGTGGGTTGATATGGCAACGCCGAGCTGCATTCTAGTGCAAGACAACGGACAAAACAAAGAAATGTGTCACGATATCTGATGAGAAAAACAAACTGTTTTGTGCAAAAGTAAGAACATTGTGACGGTTCCACGATAAGAAAAAAACTGCTCGGGTTTCTTTTGTCCCCGAGTTCATATTTTGACTCTTTATTTGTTTGTCAGCTGCAGAAGATTATAAAAGTAATTTCAGATTCACGGCAGCTTTCACATTAAAGTATAACATTCTAACTTACCATAAAGAACGATAATTGCAACTTGAAGTTTTTGACGTTATCATTTCCCTTTGTTATTGTCATCTACAGTAGTTATTTGCATAAAAAAAAACACAAAAATAGAAATACTTAATTGTTTTTTTATTTAAATATTGAAAACACACTTTGCATTAGTAGTTTCATTAAGTATAAGAAGCTGACTAGAGCTGGTGCTAGGAGGTTAATTGAACCCTAGGGTCCCCTAATTAGGTCACAACCCTTTTAGGTCACAACCATTTTATATCAGGTCACAAGTTACAAATCAAGAAAAAAACATGGTATAAATCCCAAAACATGTAGGTATCAAATTAAACATAAAAAACAGGGCTACAATAATATATAATCCCCATGTACAACCTCTAAACACAACTCAAACAATACATAGGATTAGGGGTTAGGGCTTAAAGGGCTACACAGGTCATAATTATTTCTCTAATATCTATTTAATATTGCTGTGAAAATATCATCAAACAACTGTATTTATTAAGTTTCTCAACGAAAATGTAAAAAAACACACCTGTAACGAGCTCCCGTTACCCCAGTGAGTCTCTCCTCAGCACAATGACACCAGCGCACCAGGGTTCAACGTTCAACAGCTTTATTTGGTTCTGGCTCTAACGGACCGTCTTGCGTTAATCAGGCCTCTTCCAGGCACTGTCCCCCGAGCCACCCACAACCACACCCCTCTGCAGCTGAGCATAACCACGCCCCCTGCACACATTTGTAATTTTCTTAGTTTTTTGCCAAGGCAGTAGATGTGATAACGCTCCAGTGCTTTGTTGTCACCGCTCCAAAATGGAGGCATCGTCCTGGTAACCACTGGCAAATATACAGACAGGCCCGTGCACTGAGTTGGTTACTAATTATTTCATTGCATTGTGATCCAGTGATCCTTGAACATTCATCGCCAACTAGATCACGCAGTCATAGTCAATGACCTCGTCCGTTTGTGTCTGCAAAGTGTGTGCATGTGCGTGTGTGTGTGTGTGTGCACACTGGCGTCAGCGTCTTTCACACTAAGTCAACCACTTAGTCATGTTTCCATGAATCACAACACGCAGCTAAACATTAATCGCTGTATTAGCGCTGGTGCCTCCTACGCTGAGACGCTCTCCATCCTCCACAGATCACAAACCCTGAAAACAACACACACACACACACACACACACACACACACACACACACACACACACACACACACACACACACACACACACACACACACACACACACACACACACACAAATACCTGTCTGAACTATGACACTAGATGAGTTTTATTTTCCCTCGTAATGCCCATTTATTCCATTACCTGCTCCAGTGATGAATGATCACAGAGTCTGACTCTGGTATCAAAAGCAGAAAGATGAAACATAAAACACCCCCGAGGTTTTTGTTCTGCAAAAAAAAAAGGAATTGAAAACAGTAATTTGACCTCCAAAAACTTCCCCATGTACTTAATTTACTGCCTCCCGTAAACACAGATCTGGTGATGTGCCCCTTACTATATGTCTTTGTGTTTAGAGCTTAGCGGGTACATTTGGGTTGAACAGTGGTCTTTTAGACGTCTAGATTTTATGTAAATCTACTTGAGCCAGTCTGGATAAATAACCGCCCACATCTCTGACTCTCCTCACTGACAAAAGCAGATTTGTGACAACTGTTTGCTTGTTTAGAATAAGAAAGTACTAAACACAACACATGAACATGATGTCAGAGTGAATAATGACTGGATTTTACATGCAATGGTGGAATATTAACCGAGAACATTTATTAAAGTACTGTACTGTCGTACAATTTAGTTTTTTAGTTTTTTACTTGACCCTTGCGTAGGTGTCTTAAACCTGCATTCTCCCTAATGGCCATCAGGGGGTGACTACTCTGGTTGCAAAAATAAGTCTGATTGTATAATCAGCGTTACAAACTGGGTAATGTTTTGCAAAATGAAATCAATTCCATTTACTTGAATATTCAGCTTGCATTGACTCAAACAGACTCAGTCACATCTTAATACAGAATCTAATTAACTCAACTTCCTGGTCCAAGTCGTTTCTTTGACTCTTAGTGTCACTGTTTACACAGAGAAAAAAAAAAAAAGACGGGCACAAACTCAGGCAGAAAGCTCTCTGTGAGGCGAGGAAATCCCCTTGGTGTATTGTGGGTAATCTGCTGATGTGGAACCTGAGCTCTGAAGCACCCTGGTGCTCTACAACGGCGCGGAGTGACAGTGACGCTAAACGGCTTTACGGTAGCTAGCGCATCAGCTAACCGGCCCGCTCTCCCTCCGAGACGGTCGCACGTGGAAACAACCGCGGACATCACGATTGTATCTGCTCTGATACCTGATCACATGTGTTTGCTGCTTATTTCGTCTCAATGCTTCTCGATGATTTTTCTCCAAACCCCTACTTCTCTTTATGTATTGTGCGCTTTTGTTGATGAGTACAGAGAAGTACAGCAAATTACGTTTCAAGAATTAAACACACAGCCGGTCCTCGGAATAGACGGAGACGGTGGATCCGAGTGGAGCACTGACGTCTCATTGATTTCACCTCTTAAATCCACTTCAGTAACGGGGGCGAGACGGAGAGGAAGAGGAGGAGGCAGATTAAAGGCAGAGTTTTTAATCCCTCGTATATTTCAGGCATGGATAGTGAAACTTAAAGAAACAGTCCAGCCTGAACTACTTTAACACGCACAGCTGTTGGTGTTGGTGCTCTGCTGGGTCCATTGTGGTGTCTTATTCCTCTTTGTGGGAGTAGACGAAGCAGTGAGTTCCCCACAAAGGTGCAACATCTCATCCCAGGACAACACAGAGGATACATACTGATGATAGTGTTGCTTGTATTTGGCTTTTAGGTCTGTAGAGCTGTGGTTTCCAAATGTTTTACTGTACAATGTGTTATACATGGCTCCTTTTCTTTTATGTTCTTTTAAATGAAAAGCACATAGAGTTTCTCTGAATTGATACCCGCTCTATAAATAAAGACTGTATGGACCCTCCTTGTGAACTGCAATTGTTAGGTTACGTTGTTGCGTTATGTTAGGTTGTTGCGTTGTTACGTTATGTTACATTGTTACGTTATATTAATAATAATAATAATAATAATAATAATAATAATAATAATAATAATAATAATAATACTTTAATTTTGATAGCGCTTTTCTGAATACTCAAAGACGCTTTACATATGACAGAGACAAACAGAACAAAACAAAAAAATAGAAAGACAAAGGAGCAAACTAAACAAATGAACAGAACATTTTTGGTACAAAAGAAAACTGGAGAAGCTGCAACGGAATGAGTCATGTAGTGGAGGGTAGGGTGCAGGGGTTAGCAGGTGAAGGGTAGGGTGCTGGGGTTAGCAGGTGAAGGGTAGGGTGCTGGGGTTAGCAGGTGAAGGGTAGGGTGCAGGGGTTAGCAGGTGAAGGATAGGGTGCAGGGGTTAGCAGGTGGAGGATAGGGTGCAGGGGTTAGCAGGTGGAGGGTAGGGTGCAGGGGTTAGCAGGTGCAGGATAGGGTGCAGGGGTTAGCAGGTGAAGGGTAGGGTGCAGGGGTTAGCAGGTGAAGGGTAGGGTGCAGGGGTTAGCAGGTGAAGGGTAGGGTGCAGGGGTTAGCAGGTGGAGGGTATGGAGCAGGGGTTAGCAGGTGGAGGGTAGGGTGCAGGGGTTAGCAGGTGGAGGGTAGGGTGCAGGGGTTAGCAGGTGAAGGGTAGGGTGCAGGGGTTAGCAGGTGGAGGGTAGGGAGCAGGGGTTAGCAGGTGAAGGCGAGTTTGAAGAGGTTTTTGAGGGCTTGCTTAAATGAAGATAGGGTGGGAGCCTGACAGATGTGGATGGGGAGAGCACTCCAGAGGGGGAGGGGGTGCAGCAGCTGAGAAGGCCCTGTCACCCCAGGTCCAGCACCTGGTCCTGATGGTAGGGAGGGACTAGGTTGTTTAGGGCTTTGTAAGTGATGAGTAATATTTTAAAGTCTATCCTGTACTTGACCGGGAGCCAGTGGAGGTTGCGTAGGACCGAGGTGATATGTTCATAGCGGCAGGTGGAGGTGAGCAGTCGAGCAGGAGAGTTCTGAACATATTGGAGTTTGTTGAGGATTTTGTTGGGAGAGCCATAGAGGATGCTGTTGCAATAGTCGAGTCTGGATGTTATGAGAGCATGGATGAGAATTCCGGTGGTGGCAGAGGACAGGGAGGGCCGGAGGCGTGCAATGTTCCTGAGGTGAAAGAAGGCCGTTTTGGTGATGTGATTGCCGTGGGGTAGGAAAGAGAGGTTGGGGTAAAAAATGATACAGAGGTTGCGGATCTGGGTAGAGGAGGTGACAATAGAGCCATCAATGCCATCAATGTTGAGAGAGAAGGTTTGGGCTGAGCGGGTGAGGGAGTTAGGGCCGATGATGAGTATTTCAGATTTATTGCAGTTGAGTTTGAGAAAGTTCTGTTCCATCCATGCTTTTATATCAGTGAGACAGGTGGTGAGAGTGGAGTGGGTGACTGAGGTGATGGTCTTTGAGGCGAAATAGAGTTGGGTGTCGTCAGCGTAGCAGTGGAAATAGAGACCATGACGACAGATGATTTGTCCAAGGGGAAGGATGTAAATTATTGTCTTAGGTTACATTGTTGCATTAGGTTATGTTGTTGCCTTAGGTTACGTTGTTGCATTATGGTACGTTGTTGCATTAGGTTATGTTGTTGCCTTAGGTTACGTTGTTGCATTATGGTACGTTGTTGCATTAGGTACATTGTTGCGTTATGCCAAGTTTTTGCATTATGTTACGTTGTTGCATTAGGTACATTGTTGCGTTATGCCAAGTTTTTGCATTATGTTACGTTGTTGCGTTATGTCACACTGTTTCGTTACGCTGTTTCGTTACGCTTTAAATATCAGATATTCCGTTTACTGTTAGAGGAGTAAAGAATACTGAAAATGTTCACATGTATCAATGTTGAAATAAGAATTTGTACTTGTATTTCTTTAAAAAAAATGACTCAAACCGGTTCACTGGTTATACATGTAATAGCTGACAACTATTCGTCTCTTGCTATTTGTATTTTGATGCAGACTGAGAATCCATTTTAAAGAAAATTGTGCCGCCGTGATGGAGCTATGAAATGAAAAATATTGTTAAGAAAAACGGGCTGAGCCGAGTTTCCAGGATGTGTGCATGTCACAGTCAATAAATGCACTCTGCGTTATCCAACATGGCTTCCTTATAGCCCATACAGACTGATTTCAGTGTTAAAAATAAATCAATTCAATTACATGCTGTGAAATATGATAATTGCTATCACACTGCACTTATTTCACACTTTAATGTGGAATTTCTGTACCGTCGACCGTGACATGGCTCCAAATAGGGCTGTGTAAGGATAGTGTATACATAATAGTGTGTATGTGTGTGTGTGTGTGTGTGTGTAAGTGTGTGTGTGTGTGTGTGTGTGTGTGTGTGTGTGTGTGTGTGTGTCACACAGAGGTTGTGGCAGCCATCGATTGGCACAGTCACATATTGATCCGTTTTCATTGATTGGCTGGTGTAAATGCCTGTCAACCACCCTGTCACCGCCGCTCCTCACGAGAAAGATCGCTGTAACTTCCACTTCTGCCCTGTGTGTGTGTGTGTGTGTGAGAGAGTGTGTAGGTGTGTGTGTGTGTTAGTCATATATTGAGCGCCACTGATCCTCTTCGTGCCCAGACAGTCTCACCCATCCTTCCCCTCCTCCCTCCTACTTCCCCTCCCTTTGCTCTCCTCCTTCCTCTCTCCTCTTGTTCTTCCTCTTCCTCCTCCGCCTTCTGTCCTTCAGGCCATATTTAAATTGAGCTGGAGCCAGGGAATGGTCAATACTGCCTGATCCCTGCAGGTGTGTGTGTGTGTGTGTGTGTGTGTGTGTGTGTGTGTGTGTGTGTGTGTGTGTGTGTGTGTGTGTGTGTGTGCATCTGTAAAATCAGAAAGTATTGAGTAAAAAAGAGAGAAAGAGTTCTCAGGTGTGAAACCTTTGCCAAAGCAGCATTACGGTCCAATAAACACATGCAATAATTCAACTGTGCAATACTTACATTAATGAGGCATTCATACTTGTGTTATATATTGTAGCATTATGTTCATAATTTACACTTCATAGTCCTTTATTTCATCATAAGAGCCACAGGTAATTTATTTGTATTTAATTTGTCCATCAAAAAAATTATCTTTTATGAGGATTATTTTACATGCATGTTTTGTCAATTACCGATCCTACTGTCCAAACAAATGTTCTTATTGAGATGGAATTAAGCATTTTGTATCTTATAGACTTTTAATGATTAATAAAATTCGATATAACGACCCCAAAATTGATGGCCGTCATACAAACCAAATCAATCTCAAAATGTGTTCCAGCGCCTCTCAAAGCTACACGTTACGTATTTACTCTCAAGGGCACGAATGAAGGAGCCGGTTATCATCTTCTGTTACTGTTTGACGTTTACTAGCATTATTGTTACTAATGTTATTATTACTAATATTATTGTTACTAATGTTACTAATGTCATTGTTACTAATGTTGCATATTTCATCTCAGAGTGTCCATCAAGTCCTCAGATGAAAGAGACGCGCACATTGTGCTCGTCTGGATTGTGCAGTGCAGGTTTTCTGTTGATTATCCTGCAAACAGCTGGAAGTAACTTCATGCTGAAGCCCTCCAACATCCTCTAGACACACACACAAACACACATACACACACACACGCATGCACGTACGCACACACAGGAGTTTTACTGCAGTCTGGGCTTCTGTTCTCAGAGCAGCGTTCACTAATAACTTTCAGATGACTAAGCTCAGAAAGCTGACAGACATATGAAACATGAAACATGAAACTTATGAAACAGATGTATGTGAACCCTGCGACACTCGTACAAAGTAATTTAACGAGTTGGAGATTGAATAAGTAAATAGTGAAATGAACTGATTGACGAGATCAGATGAATAATGAACCGATGAACCGATGAAGAAAACAAAAGGGGGAAACGAAAACACGCAACAACAAACTAATCAGATTCCCAGAGAGACGGAGTCGACATCACAGAACCACTCAGCTCAAAGGAAATGAAAACGCTTATCGGGATTTCATCTTTTATTTTTGCTTTTTATCAGATGACCTACAACGTGTGGAACAAAGGGAAGCAGCTGTCAGCGAGCACAACACCAACCCCGAACATCTGGGCATTAATACATTGAATGAGTTGTCCTAATGATGATCCAGCATATAGAGTATGCGTAGTCGTGGCAGCTGGATTCTCAAAATGTCGCCAAATCATGATGCCAGTGTTACGTTTCGCATGAAAATCCATCTTTTCGCGCTATATGTTACGTGAGCCGGAGCACAGACCAATAAGCGTTGTGCGAGCCACCAAGAGACAGCTTCTATACGCTTCATACATTGCAATATTCAGTGGAAACACTAGAGGGCGCACCGACAACATGCACTGTGAAGAAGCAGCGAGAAGACGATGAATGTAATCGGCACGGAAGGGATTACGACCCTTCCGTGCAGATATTACGAATCTGTGAAGTCGTATCTCATATTCATCGACCTGCAAAATATTTACAAAAAATTTGGATTTTCAACTCAAAGACTTTCGGTTTCTAAGGCATTGACACAAGTACAAGTAATGCCAATGAGCTTACAACAAAACAGTACATGAAGACGAGCACAAACAAATAGAAACACAAAAACAAACACACACAGGCAGAAGGGGAGAGTGCAGAGAGTGTTTTGTTTTCCTCGCTTGAAGTGATCAATAGTGACATCTGAGGAATACGCAGCATGCAGAAGGATCATGGTTGGCGGCTAACGTCGGAAGTCGACCGTTCATCGGCTCAAATGGAGCGCGCTGAAACGTATGCATGAGCCGAGCGAGACGTCGCCTCGCATCACACCACATCGAGTGGCTCGCTCGGATGTGAGGACTTGGTCAAACACGAGTTAACGCCCATGATGTCGAAAACAAACGCACCCGAGCTTCCAGTTTGGTTTTGTGACTTCGTCTCAAAGTGCACCGACGGAAAAAAAGCTCAGAGTTCCGAGGTCACGGAAACATGGGGAAAGACATCTGAGTCCCTTGAATACAATCAAAAGACCTTTTTTAGATCATAGTGAGAGACGATGACAGGGAGACAGAGAAGACTTCTGACCCTCACGCCATCAGAATTGATCCGCATTGTGATGTCATACATGTAGCAGCCACTCAGCGATCACCTTTTGTGTGATTGGCCCCTGTGTTTGGTTTAGTTTGAGTACAAATGTTTTGTATCGAGCTGGGGCTGGACTGAATCGGGGCCAAGTGGAGCAGCAGACTGAAATTTGAGGCCCGGAGCAGTTACTCCAATCAGCTCTGAGGAGGCTTTTTTCTGGAGGACAAGTGGCGTCCACTCAGACGCTGTTCAGTTTCAGCTCGAGGTTGGCGGGTCAGCGCTGTTTGGCAGGCGGCGAGGAGGACTGGCTCAAAGCGTCTGTCTGTCCACCTCCGGTTTCAAACCTCTGAGATCATCATGGTACCGCTCGTAAGAAGTGAGCGTAGTCGCCGTTGGTTTGTGGACTGCAGTGTTGAAGCCTTGAGTTCGGCATATCCCTAAAGCATCCCCTGCTTTATGGTCTGTTTGACTCTAAATGACCATAATTTACTAAATGAACATCATGCTGTATTGAAGAAGACTTGAAACTAGAGATTGAGACATGAACTCATGTTTAAAATGTTTACTGAGGGAATAAATCAAGAGAGAAATAGAGTAATTTATATAGACTTCTATACAACCAGAGGAGTCGCCCCCTGGTGGTCAGGAGAGTGAATGCAGCTTTAACACATGAAGCATATACTTCTATACAACCAGAGGAGTCGCCATAGTGTTTTTTACCTCCTAACACTCTCATTGCACGGCAGCTGGATCCTCGCGATATCACGATGTCTAGCGGAAATCATGTAATAATCATAACTCCCATGTTCCTGCACTTGACGTCATATCATTTTGAATTGATTTTTTTATCTGAATTTTCTAAACTAAATTACAAATTTGTAAAAGCTCCCCTCCGGGAATGAAAGGAGACTTTGGCCGTTTGCATTTCTCATTAAAAATGTCCGGAGTTACTTCAACAGTAATGTTTTTAATGTAACACTAATCCCATCCAGACAGAAGTGCAGCATCATTTAATCCCATTTGTTTCGACATGGCGATTAACACCATTACTGAAGTCCGTCTGGATTACGAGACCCGGAGAAATACAGAGGTTGGATAGAACTGTTTAGATTAGATTTAATTAGATAAGATTAACGTTGATTTGATTTCCCTTCAGTGTTCTCAGTGAGAACATGAGGTTGCTGCTGCTGCTGCAGGAAGTTGGTACAGTACAAACAATAACATATCTTAGTTTTAACACTTTTTCGCCTTCGACCCCAGATTAATGAAAAAATGAGGTCTGATTATCACTATTCAGCATGCAGACCGGACACATCTTAAAATAACATTTTTTTATGAAAATGGAGGATCGATGTCCGTAATTCAGAATCACCGACCGTAGGTGATAATACCGTTTCCTCCACATTACATTCCTCTATAAATTCATGGATGTAATTTTCTGAATTAGGCCGAAGGGGAACTGAGTGTCTGAGAGAGATGGAGAGAGAGAGAAAGAGAGAGAGAAAGAGAGGAGGGAGTAATACAAGTTTAATGGAAGGGAGGAGAGATGGAGAAAAAGACGGACAGGAAGTAAAAGAACGAGAGAGAAAGAGAGATGGATCAGCCGATCTCCCAACATGACAGCCTCATCAGACAAAGGTGGGTGTGTGCGTGCGTGTGTGTGAGTGTGTGTGTGTGTGTGGGAGAAAGAGATTTTTAAAAAGAAAAAGAGAAAGGAAATTGTTCTGTCAGGATCTTCGGGTGTTGTATCATTATCCTGCAACGTTCTCTCTCTCTCTCTCTCTCTCTGCTGCTGTCTGTCTGTCTGTCTTCTTCTCTTTCTCTTTCTCTCTCTCTCTCTCTCGCTCTGTCTCTGGTCTCATCTGCTCTGCTGTCCAGCCGTCTAATGGAACAGTCCATGCAAATAGCTCGGGTTAATAGAGCGAGGGACAGGAGGGAGGAGGGAGAAGAGAGGAGAGTGAAGGGAGGAAGGAGAAGAGAGGAGGGAGGAGAGAGGAGGGAGAAGAGAGGAGGGGTTGGGTGAGAGCGAGGAGGGAAGAGAGAGGAGGGGGAGAGAGGAAGGAGAAGGGAAGAGAGAGGAGGGAGGAGGGAGGGAGGGAGGAGAAGGGAAGAGAGAGGAGGGAGGAGGGAGGGAGGAGGGAGGAAGGAGGAGAAAGGAGGGAGGAAAGAGGAGGGAGGAGGAATTGAGGGAGGAGGGAGGAGGAATTGAGGGAGAGAGATAACACCGGCGTCCGGCGTCTCTCCTCAGCTCCCTGTTACGCTGCTGCTGCTATAATGTCAGGTTGGATGTATTCTAAATATAAGCTGTAGCCTACAGGGAGAAAAAAAAGAACAACAAAATCCTCCCTGAGGTTATTACAAATATATGATTTATTTGGTGTCGCAGATTCAGTGTGAATAATGTCCCTTACTCATTGCTGTACAATGTTGACATTCATGATCCTGAACGGTTAAATTCTAAAGATTTTGGTAGCACCCGCTGACTTTTCTTCTCATGCTCTTCCCATGAGTTTGACATTTAATTTTTTTTATTTTTATTGAAACATCTCAACAAATATTGGATGGATTGCTCCCTAAAGGATGCGTTGTCAAAACTTCCCCTGACCTTTTCCAACTAATGATATTCCCATCTGCCTCCGCTTTACTTGTAGTTAAGTGCTAATTGGCAAATGTTAGCATTTAAGTGCTCTAAATCTGAGTTCAGGCTGCAGAAACAAGATTTTACCCGCAGCAGAATTTTGTTGCTTTTTTAATTTTTTATCGGCTAGCAGATTCTTTTTCTGACCATCAATTTTTTTTCAGTCTCATCTAACTTGTTTTCTCATCTCTATTTATGATTTAAGATGAAAAAAAGAGGTTTCGCAAGGATAACCATTCAGATTAAAAAAAGATGAAATAGATTTGGCAGGTTATTATGTCTTTTCCATGTTCTAAATATTACTAAAAGCATTCAGGTTTTCTTGCAGGTTCTTCAAGCACTCTAAACACAAAGTACACATATATTGTGTTTTAGCACCTGGAAGAAAACATAAACGTGAGGTCGTAGTGCACTTCAGCCTATTGTGGCCAAAATGAGTATTACAACAAAACAACAAAACGAAAAAATCACCTGACAATCCTTTTTCCACCTGTTTTACAGATGAAACAAAAGAGTAGTTTTTGTCGATGGCGGCGATGGCACCGACACAAACACTTAAAGCAGTGGTTCTCAAACTTTTTCTGTAAATAACTTCATTTTGTGACTCCATCTGTGCGTTTATAAATAACAGAATAAAGAAAATTGCAACCACTTTCAAGTAAATCAGATTGCTCCATCAGACAATTTTTTATTTTGAAATTGCAATCACTTAGAACAATGAAAATAAAGTTATATCTGTGTAAAAAATAACTAATATTTAGTTACTACTAAATAGCTCATTGTGGAAAACAATACGTTTTTTTTTTTTTTGCCAAACAAAACAGAATGAGTGCAGATATGTGAGCATCAGGTTGCATCAGTATTAGTGGCTGCAGTGAGCCTCTACACATCTTTTAAAAACAAGGTTGTAGATTTGATACAATTCATGTTCAACGTTGTGCTGTGATCTGTTTTCTGTGTTGAGACACGCAGCAGCAGAAAGGACGTCACGGAGACTTCTGGCAAAGAGCCAAAAGTCGGCGAGATGCGCATGCGTAACCTGTTAACGGCGTAACGTAAACATTTACCCGAAAGTACAGGCATTTCTCCATGTATTTATTAATGACTTAGTTTTATGTCCGTGTACTTTGTACTATGTGAAGCCAGCAGCTCATTGTTGGTAGAAGACACGAGCACTTTGGCTCGTTTCACCCGGAGCAGGAGAGCTGCTCCGGGTTCAGAGAGCTGCTCCGGTGTGAGGAGGAACTCCGGTGCTCCTCACAGGAGAGCTGCTGTTGCCATCTTCACCCTGGGAGCGTTTAAAACGCAGATATATAGGTCTGCTTTTCACGCTACATATTTTTCGACGCTCTCTGTCCGCTGCTGGTGTGTGCTCAGTGCTCACCTGTCTGTGCGCGCGCACGTGGCTGTACGCATCGGGGCGGAACTCCGCTGTGCGCGACGCAGAGCAGAGGAGAAGTGTTAATGTGACCATGTAGAGACAGAAATGACAAGCTGTGTGTGGATAATATAAATAAAATACGGCCGTTTAGTTTGTTTAATAACAGAACAAGGTGTAGACCGGTTCTATAGGAAAGAGAAACTTAAATGAAGACTTGTGATCTGGCGCTATCGAGAAAATTACAGGGGGGCGCCCCGCTATTATAACAGTGGGGGAAATACTGATGCGTATAATTTAGATTTAATAGCGAGTTTCTTCCCCTTGAGATGCACTTTCAGAAATATCAGTTCCCCCCTTAACAAAAAGGGTAACTGTGTTTTTGTCATATACAGTGCAGTCAGATGTGGCGATACTGAGGCTGCAAACCTCCATATGTAGACATCAAGTAAAGTCAGTTGTTGGCCAACTCCCGGTAGAAAATGAACCAAATTAAATCAAATTGGGAGAGACCTTTACAGAAGCTCTGTGAGATCAAGAGATCTCACAAAAGGCCCCAATTATTGAACAGTGACAGAGAGAAAGAGAAGTTAAGTGGAGAGACAGACCGGGTCACGTTCTGCAGGCAGAAGAAAACAGCTTCTCTTCTTACCTCCAGACATTCTGTCACCCCTCAATATAGAACCAACGCACACACGCACACACACACACACACACACACACACACACACACACACACACACACACACACACACACACACACACACACACACACAACAGAAAGCATGATGTGTCTTAGAATAACCGTCAGCCTGGTGGTCCAGACAGCCAGTCGACTGCAGCTCCATGCAGGACGCTGACAGGCTGATTGGCAGCTCAGTGTGCAGCAGTGTGTGTGTAGCGGTGTGAACACTAATGTATTGCTGTCAAATTCCTAACACTTTGGAGCAATTGGAAATCGGGCCATTGTGAAGCCTTCAAAAACCTTCAATGCACAGGTATACGGTGAGATGCATTTTACCCAATGGTGTTTGGTGGTAAAGTAAAATAAAGTCCTTCCTAATTTGCGGTGATGTGAAATAACAATAAATACTCCTTGTGACCTCTCACCGGGCGAAAGAATCCCATGATTAACATGCCCATCACCCTCGTAGACAAAGGCTCTCAGCAGCTGAAAACTCATCAGCACTTGTGAATTTATTTTACTTAATGTGACACTTAATCACTGCCTGTGGCCTCTGACCTTAAGACTACAGAGCGCTGCAGGGATGTGTGCCTTTGCGTGGCAGGGCGGAGTTAACATGCTGTGCTGACAGCAGCTGACTGAGCATCGATCTGCCCCGCAGTGACAGAGGCTTCAACCTCTGCTGGCCGGACGCTGCAGAGCGCTAATTCCCTCTAATCAAGTCCACTACTGTAATAAAGTGGGTGTGACTGAGGAGAGAGAGCCTCAGACACACAGTGGTGGACCTGAGCTGTCTGAGGGGCAAAACATGTCGAACACCTCCTGCATTCTAGCATGAAGGGTAACCCTTAGAGAGCACTTCTTCATGTTTTCTCCAATGGAAGGGTAGCCAAGAGGGCATTTATTCTCGTTTTCGCCAATGGAAGGATAGCCTAGAGAGCACTTCATCATGTTTTCTCCACTGTGAGGGTAGCCAAGAGGGCACTTCATCATGTTTTCTCCACTGGAAGGGTACCCTAGAGGGCACTTCCCAATGTTTTCTCTACAGGAAGCGTAACCTAGAGAGCACTTCATCATGTTTTCTCCACTGAAGGGGCATCCTAGATGGCATTTCTTCACATTTTTATTCTGCTTGAAGGGCAGCCAATAGGGCATTTTATCATGTTTTCTCCCCTTCCAGAGGAGAAAACAGACGGACAGAGAGTAGAAGATAATGGGACAATACTGTATATCATTTACATATTACTGTAGCTGTAGCTGGATTAAGTCTCCTTCAGACCTTTAGGGAAGCTTGTTTTCAGCCTGAGCTCTATGATTTGTTTGATATATTTGATAATGAAAAGGTTGTAGTAGTTTAAAAAGAAGAGCATGTCATTTTTGATGAAACCCAAGCATCTGTACAAAATATCTCGTCCCCAGAGTTGATTTATTGGAAAATCTCCTGAATTATTTAGTCTGTAATGGGAGACAAAAAATCATCCATTAAATTATGCAACATACTGATATTTCATGGTATGTATAAGTTCTGATATACCACAAAATATATTATATTTGTTCCAATTTTGAGAAGATCATAAAGTATCTTAGAATTTCAGAGATGTCTTGCTTGTCATTTCCACTATTATTCCTATTATTTATGTTGTAAAAGTATTATTATTGTAGGTGTTGACATTACAACTGTACAAGTGTGATCATATGTACCTCTTTTGAGACTAAAATATGTTTGTGGTTGATTTTATTTCATAGTAAACTGATTAAAAAAATTGCTGTAGTTATGCTGGCGGATGAGCACGAGTGAGGAATGAATTTAAGAATTTACAAAACTAAGCTGATTAAATATCTTTCACTGAAAAATAATGTATCCTTCATAGAACTCTAAAAATATTGTAGTTCAGCGTCGGTGTTCTCGTGGAGTTGTATTGGCACTTATGTGTCTTTTGCTGCCAACTACAAGCTGCTGCTTCCACTTTCCAACGCTCGAAGGCATCTGAACTAATGACAAAAATACTCTCCACTATTTTTAGCGTAGCCTGCTTTTATGAGGTTTTAGCTATAAATCAATTTTCTAACTTGCAATTTCAGTAGGTAGGCGTTACATGTAGTGAAAGTTACTATTAGGAACTCTAAACTGGCTATGAAACAAGCAAAGCGTCAACTACATTTTATACTGATGCCTCTATGTGACCTTGAGTTTGGCGCTCTGCCATCTTGGATTACGGCCGTCAACCTGCACGTACAACTTGAGACACAGCAGAGCGGACAGCATCATCACCCATAGAACATGTTTCTACAACAGCTTCTTCCCTGCCACAGTCAGACTGATGACAAAACAAAACTGTGAATAGGAACAGCACTCAGGACTAACCTATTTATTTATCACTGTAATAAAAAACTATATCTAATAACCTCCTTGTATATACGACCACCTTTGCACATATATATACCACAGTATGTACAGTGTTTTCATATTTCATATTTTATATTTTGTATAGTGTTCTCATATTCAATATATTTTTCTCTTTCCTGTATAGTGTGTTTTTTCTTATTTTTATTTCTTCCGAAACTGTTGACTCAGAGAGCTCTGCGCAAAAAAATCCAATGAGTCTGGACTGTTGGTCTAGGCACAAATGGCCAAATAAAAACCTTGAACCATCTTTACTTTTTGCAACAAATGAACGGACGTGACCATATTTGAAATGAGGAGGAGTGAGGTAGAGACGCCATATACGTTTCTGGTAGCAGCCTGTCAATCACCTTGTAGCTCCGCCCTAAAGCATCCCCTGCTTTATGGTCTGTTTGACTCTAAATGACCATAATTTACTAAATGAACATCATGCTGTATTGAAGAAGACTTGAAACTAGAGATTGAGACATAAACTCATGTTTACAATGTTTACTGAGGAAATGAATCAAGAGAGAAGTAGAGTCATTTTATATAGACTTCTCTACACCCAGAGGAGTTGCCCCCTGGTGGTCAGTAGAGAGCATGCAGCTTTAACACATGAAGTATAGACATCTATACATCTTGACTAATGGTCGATTGGATCACCTGGAGCTTAAAGGCGATATGAAGGAGCCCTTCTCGTTTACTCTCTTTCGTGGCGTTTTTTTTATACCCTTTCCGCTCCCTACAGCCACCTTCTATTCTCAGCCGTGGAGCACATTGATGACTCGGTCGCTGATTGGTGCCCTCGGACAGCGGCGTGGTGGCTTGAAAGTGTGACCGAACCCCCTGCATGGCTGCCGGAGCAGAGGAGACAGGACTTCTACATGTCGCCGATGCTCACTTCCTCTTTCTGGCTCTGCTCTCTGACGATGGAACAGGAAATGAGGAGTGAGCCTCTGATTGTTCGCTTTGATTGCCAGTGACTTTTTTCCCCTTTCATCCCTGCCACTCTCTCTTTCCCTTTATTTTTGTATTTTTTTACTTTTACTTTTCTATTCTCTCTCTTTTTCTCTTTGGCTCTGATGTAAATGAAGAGGAGCCGTGTGTCGACTGCTGGGCCGATGGCCTGATAGAAGAAGAAGAGACTTCTGAAGCTCAGATAAAAGAGACAGTTTTATGCTTCTTTATACCTCTAAAACTATTTATCTTTTTTTATCTTCTTTTCTTGCGATGTAAAATAGCACGCTTGTGTTTTTAAGGTCATGCAGCGACACTTTCAGGCAAGACAGACAAACTTGTCTGGACCTTGAAAAGCTCTAAATGTAAATGCCGATCCGAAGCTCGGCTCGACTGTACCGCGTGAATAAATAACCTTCTGTGTGAGCGGCTCCCAGCCCGTAATGTATGCACACTACTTTAAAGAAAATGGTTCCGTCAGCACACATGCATGGGTGACCGCTGAATAAAAAAACATAATACTCCTCGGGATGTCCTTAACTTTGATTATGGCCGCATTTCTGAACTAGTAATCACGGTGAGACGGACGTCCTCAGCCGGGGTCAGGACTTCAACACAATGGGTTTTACTGCCGCAGCGCAGGTATTAGTTTCCTTCCAGCCAGTGCTGAGTGTTATTATTTGTGTATTATTATTCCTGAATATTCACTGACAAATCACCTGTACAGTGTAAAGGTGCATTAATGAGCAAGACCCCCAATGCAAAGACTTGCACCAGATGTGTAATACTGTTTTAAAACTCTTAAGCTATAGGTTTACTTACGCAACTAAACTACTTGGTTAGGTTTAGGAAAACATTGTGAATCTGATTAAACTGGGCTTGTTATGTAATTGCTGGTATTACAGTCCGGAAGTTACGTAACAAAACTACAGTACCCAACACAAACATTGGTCTCCTGGGTGAAAGTCCTGTTTTTTATTAAAAAATGTTTACCCATCTTACTGTTCTCACTGTTTAAACTACGTCAGTTGCTCTGAGTGTGTACTAACGATGATGCCACTAGTTGAAGCGGTGGGTCCCATACGTACGCAACTGGGGCCCTCGGTGCGTCAGCATCAAATGCCGAGGGACACGGACCAAGCTGCATACTTGACGTGTTGGGAGCCAATTACACTGCTCATTAATTAATCAGATATTTCCCTTTCATTATAAACCACATGAACACTCAAACATGTGTATTCTTCCTTCGATGCGTAGATGAAACCATGAATTACCAAGAAATTGTCAGCAGCTTTTTAAACCAAATTAAATTAAGTTCTATTCAAAACTAAAACAGGTGATGAACATTACAAAATATATATCTTCTGCATCTGAAGGTCTTTGTTCGGTTCTCAAAAGACTGGAGCAGCGAAGGTGACCTGGAGGCACGGCGAGGGCTGCTGGATCTATTGTAATGTGGCAGCCGAGTTGGTTTAATCCCTGTCCCAGTGCAGCCTAATCCAAATGGAGCGCTGAATAGTCCTGAAGCTAATAGCCTCCCAGGAGCTCCTCCATTGGCTCTGCTCACAGATTAATACGAGGTCTATTCCAAGCCGTTTCCAGTCTGTGATTCTGTGTGCGAGTGGAATTTTCTTCCGGCTCGCTCAGCTATATCTTGCTTCGTCTTCGTTATACTTTTAACCCTGAATTAACCGGGCAAGCTGGCCAAGAAATAAGTCATTTTTTTTCTTTGCTGCTGTCTGTGCGCGCTAACAAGTGTCCGAAAAGCAATGAATGCCAAAGTAGTTCTCGTTGGTGTGAATACCGGCTATGTGGCAAATAGTACAATTTATTTTGCATGTAAAAAAAAAAAAAAAGAAGAGAAAAAGATGACTAAATGGAACAATCTTTTTTTGTATATTTCCTCAAAGGAAAAACTCCTCCTGTCACACACGTAAACCGCTGCATTTTTCACATTTTTGTACCAGTATTTGTGACGTGCTCTAAAAGTACTTCTAATGGGCCTCATTTTTTTCATCGAAAATATAAAATGTGTTACACTCAGTAATAAAACCACTGTGTAAAACCTGCTCCATTATGAGGTTTGTCAAACGGTGTGACGGAGCTGCTCTGTCTAGTCCCGGCCACCTCTATAGCTGCAGAAATCAAAAGAAATCAAACACCGATCAGACTCCCGAGGTGTGTTTTCCAGCTGCAGCAACTAAACCTGAATCTATGAAATAAACATTTCGCACAACACCACCTCTACATCCACCTGTATCTACAGAGCCCGACTCAGTCAGGACCGGTTTCCCGAACCAAATATAATTTAAGACATCATTTCCGACATGGGGGCGCGCGTCATTTTATGTACCCGCTCAAAATGGCTCTTATATTTTTGTACTTAGCTGCACAGAAGAAGCGGCGGATGAATAATGAAACAGCTCCGCGTTAAACTAAGCTGAAGACCTCATGAGATTAATTTCTTGAAAATTTAGTTATAAATTTAAAGCGACGATTCACTTTCCTCGCCTGGAGCTGTCGGCGCAGGCGCTCATATCAAGTCATGCAGGTTTGTAGTCTCATTCACTACATGGTTTTACTTTTTTTTTAAATACCAGATGATTAACGAGCATATCTGCTAGAATTCTTTCTTTCTCTACCGCCACTGCCGTGAGTAAACTTTTTGAGGAAAAGTGGTAAAGAAACCTCGAAAAGATCTTTCAAATATCGTCTTTTTAGGAAATATAAAGTAGTGCTTAAGTGACAATGGCGGTCAAAAATGCAAAAGAAAGATCTGTTAAATCCCAAAGAAATGCGTCTGAATTACATTTCAAACCATAACTAAAGGGGAAAATAATCATGTGACTCTGGAAAAGAGGAGATCTTTTGTTCTGTGATCTTAACCGAGCTGTAATAAAGTGGCTGAAGTGATTTCCCCGCCCTCAGCTCTTCGCACGTCTTCTTCTTCCCCAAACTCGCCCTCACCGCTCTCCTTCCCCTCTTTCCCGTACTCTCTTCATCCCTGACTCACTCCTTCCTTTTCATCCCTCCTCGTGATCCGCTTTCCCCCTGTTTCTTTATACTAAAAGCTAAATGATAGACTGTGCTTTGATGAAACACATCAATGCTGTTGTTAATATTGATATTTGTAACAATTTTTAAAAAATATTTCATGTTTGGAAGTGGCTCAAAACAGCATCTACTGTTTTTTTTTTGTTTTTTTTTAAATCAGCCTTTATTGTGCAGCGCCAGGAAAATAAAATTAATCTTTTTTTCTTTTTTTCCATAAACCACTGTGTAGCATTACAATCAGCTCCTCGCCCCTCTTTTCTAAATGATGCTTTGAGGCTTAATCCTGAGCCTGAAGTTACACTTTAATATAACTCTTCCTCTTTCAAACTCCTCATTTCCTTCCTCCCTTCATACCCTCTGCATCAATCTCTGCTTCTTCTTTTTTAATCTCTTCTTCCCTCTTTCTTGCTAATTCTTTTCTTTAAACCAGAACTCTTCCTCCTCCTCCTCCTCCTCCTCCTCTCTCTTTTTCCCTGCTTTGGTATGAAATTGGTTCCTCTATGATTTATGAGCGATGAGAGGATTATAAAGAGTTTATGCTGTAACTCTTCATTACTTTACTATTAACGGCCTTCTTCTGTTTTGTGTGAGATACTTATGAGTGTGTGTGTGTGTGTGTGTGTGTGTTAAAACCATTTAAAAAACACCTTATTATGAACTCGGGCTTGATGGGTGTCATCAAGGCAATCGTCCAAAGAATTCACGACTTGATTTTCTCAAATCTCAGCGTCAATGAGAACATTAACGAGACATCGAGCCACCGAACAGGACGGTCGCCGATGTGAACAACTCGCCGGCTCCCACGTGCACTCACCTGCAAACAGCTGCACAGCAACAAAAACAAAAAAACAGCCCACGCGAGCTCAGATCATGGCGGCCTGCAAACAGCTATGAATGTGAGACATAGTGAGAGATAAACTACGAGATTTCTGCTCATAACAATGTTGCTCATGTTCTAATCTCATAAACGTGCACTCTCAAAACAAACATCTCCGCTTTCTCATCGTCTCCACCTCTCCTCTCTTCGGCTGAGCGAAGCGTTTAGTGGTTTATATTTCCTGTTGAGCCATTTACGGCGTAAGTTATGAGCGTTTGTGCCGCTAACGACAGCCAAACGGCCGACACGGCTGTCGTCAAACCTCTAAATGTGTAAATCGAAACTCTGTGCTCAGGCGCACCACAATCAATATCTCGTCCCCGGGACAGGAAGATATTATTTCTCGGCTCAGTGTGCATGTTTGTGTGTGTGTGTGTGTGTGTGTGTGTGTGTGTGTGTGTGTGTGTGTGTGTGTGTGTGTGTGTGTGTGTGTGTGTGCCATGTTCATCACATTATGCTGCATGCTGGGGGCCGTGTTGAACGCTGCAGGGATGAACACGATGTAGATGTGGAAAGTAAAGAAAAAAAATTGTTCAGCGTTGATGAAACCCTACATGTTACGCATTAGCTAGCGTCCTAGTCGACAGTCTCGCTCCTCTTGCAAATGCTGGCGAGTCGCTGAGGGTACCTCTTCCTCGACCACGATGCTCGGAACAAAGATTATCTCCATCGGACCGCCAGAATCATCCAATCCTTCCTCCTCAGTGGTTGATGTGTCCTACCAGAAACGCAGAAACAAGGTTTTGCTTCAATCTCTGGTGTATTCTCTTCTCCGGTCTCGCATTCGTCAGAGGGTACGTTTATGGCCTTTTCCGAATCCTCTGATTGTGGTTGTGTTTTTTTTCTGTGATATGGTTTAACAATAATCTGAAAGGGCCGGCCAGAATCATCCGAACCTTCGTCCTCAGAAGATGACGTGTCGGAGTAAAAAGCTTTCTTACCAGAGGTTTTGCTTCGGTCTCTGAGACCTCCTCTGGTATACAAAATAATGTGAAGTAACTCACAAAATAATGTGACTTGAAGTAAGTCACAAAGCGAACGTGTTTACTTCCCCAAAATAAGTTAAAAAACATCACAAGGGACTTCGTCCTTCTTTAAATCCTTAACGGATTTCTAATAACTAGAGCGGTCAAATGTGTTTTTATTGCAAATGTGCCACTGCCTTAATCTGTGAATTAAAAATACCAAAACAAATTACTGACCAGAAGTACTCATCGCCCAAAAATAAATGTGTATCAGTATCTTGGCATCTGTTGAGTTCCTCTTCCTTCCTCCTCTGGGTCAAGACTTTTGTGGAGGCTGCAGTGTAAATCATTAATGAGGCCTCCGATAGTGTTTCGGATGCCAGTTCAGAGGCACCTCCGGCCTCACGGCACGGTGAGTCATTACGTCTCAGTCGTATCTACAGATACAACACACCCCTTCGTCTCATGAGGCTCCTCCACTCCAGTCTGGACAGGGAAGACTGGAATAATGAACACTACGCTGTTGGCCCATTCACAGTGCTTTCTGTCCTGCACCACTGGTTCAAACCAGACTGTTTATAAGAAGTGGGTGTAGTCGTCGTAACGTTGCCCGTTGATTTGTGGACGGATGTTATGAAGCCTCAAGTTCGCCATCTTGGATTACGGCCGTCGCCATGTCAATCACCTTGTAGCCCCGCCTTAAAGCATCCCCTGCTTTATGGTCTGTTTGACTCTAAATTACTATAATTTACTAAATGAACATCAGGCTGTATTGAAGAAGACTTGAAATTAGAGATTGAGACATAAACTCATGTTTACAATGTTTACTGAGGGAATTAATCAAGAGAGAAGTAGAGTCATTTTCTATAGACTTCTATACAACCAGAGGAGTCACCCCGTGGTGGTCAGTAGAGAGAATGCAGGTTTAACACATGAAGCATAGACTTTTATACAACCAGAGGAGTCACCCCCAGGTGGTCAGTAGAGATAATGCAGGTTTTAAGACACTTCCACATTGACTTCACTCCAGAGAACCGGAGGTTGCTGCTTGGTTCAAACTCTGGCAAAAATATTTTTCTAAATATACCATTTCTACAAATGTGAGAAGTGCAGTTTGGATCATCCAGAAGCAGCAGGCTGGTCGTGTTGGGCAGTTTTATTATAGCTCACATAAACCACAGTATGCACTCCGCCCACAGACACCGCTGGGCTAAACGTCTTTACTGTAGCTCTACATTTCTGTCTGACCACAGGGCTGCAGCTGCTCCACCCCGACAGAAACACAATATACATCCTCCCTCTCACTGCCCGGGGAGGTTCAAGTTTTTTTTTTTGTTTCTCTCCATTTTATCGATCAGTTTTATTCAACCTTTTATTTCAAGAGAAAGTTCCGCCAGATACAGACTAAACCGTGGACTGCAGCATCATCAATAACAATCACAGCTGAACATACAAGGAAGAGTAGAGTTTCGTCTGGTGGAATCAGAAACAATGGCACAAAGTTCCCCCTCGAAACCGGCTTCATTACGGAGTCTTAAAGTCCCGGACAGAAGGTAGTGTGTCTTCTTTAATTAGGCCTGCTAGACGTTTCCTTCCATCGCTCGGGGTCCATTACAAGAAGAGCCAGTTTTACTTACATCTGTGAAAAACCTTGGGAATATTAAGAAGCCGCTACCTAGCAGAGCGAGTCTGATGTATGTAGGATGTTTCATTAAAGTGCAGCACAAGTTTTTCTTCCGCTCCCTTATCATTCCCTCTCAGTGGCTCCCTGCAGACCTGCACTTGCACTTCATTGGCTGTAACTCTGACTGACACATTTAAAATAACCCCAAAAAGACTGTATTTCACGTTAACGTTACGATACAGTTGTTCATGGTTCATGACCTATGTGTCTTTAACTTATTTTAATTAATTATGTTTCTTCACAGTGTACGGAAACCAGCAGTAATGCATTAATATACAAACATATCTACATTACGTATCACCTATTTTATGAGTGGGACGGGCATACAGTATGTAGGATCTTTGTATTATTAGCTGCAAGCTCATCACTACTTTCAAAACTGCACTTAAAACTAATTTATTTAAATATACTTTTCACCTGTGATGCTAGTTATCTTTTGAAGTGCTATACAAATACATTAGAGACCCTGATAATTGTGAACAACAAATCTGTGTGAACATCAGCAGGAGAAGGCTGCGTCTAAACAACGGAGCTAACAGCTGACGTTAAAAGAAGGTTGCATTGAGTTTACATAGTGATGCCTTCAAGCTCCATTCGGTAAAAATCAGTATTCGGTGAAGGCAAATTATGACGTTATCATGATGTGTTCAAATATTTAAAAAAGACAAAGAAAAGGCATGAACCTGTGAAGCTAACATGCTACGCTAGCTACTAAAGGTAGACTGGATTTTGAGATAATAGCAACATGTCAATTAATTTCCCATGAAAGAGACAAAACACACAATAATCACAGTTAAAGATTAATTTTGACTAATAGCGTTATGATTCCTTAAAAAAAATGGTATAGCCATCGTCAGAATAAAATTGTTGTTA
>JBAMJR010000260.1:1167500-1177500 GCA_038501785.1 Myoxocephalus aenaeus
TTAGCCTCAAGCTAATGCAATATATTTTATTTGGTTTCCTTTTTAGCTCCCAAGTGTAACTGATGAGTAACTGATGTAGAAAAAACTGCAATAGTCCAGCACCGAGCGGGTGGGTGAAACAATCACAGGACTTTCACCCAGGAGGTCACGGTTCGAGTCCTGTGTAAATCTAAAGTCACGTGAGATGGAAGTCAGTCGAGTTAACTTCCAACACGCTCCATTCCTCAACCCTAATTTGAGGGTTTTGTTTCCCCATCCTAACCTCAAGATGGAGATTTATTTTGAGTAAGGAGTTACTGAAGACTTTAAATTCCACTCTTTACTCTTCAGAGGACTTTCTACATTACTGAAACAGTAAAAAGCTACGATGGCACTATCCGGACACCCTCTGGATCCTGAATCCTAGGTGGATGTATCATCAGCTGTTTACTGCAGGATGGTGCAGCCTGAAGCCCCATCCGTAATGTTGAAATTAAAAAAGGATTCAATCCATCACGCCAGCTGTGGTCAAAGGAGAGCAGGTGGGCAGCGGCGAATAAACTAATACACCCTTTTATTATTATTACTATCATAATCACTGGTGCTATTCCAGCTGGCTCTTCCTCCCTCCTCCAGCCTCCCTCCTCCTCCTCCTCCTCCTCCTCCTCCTCCTCCTCCTCCTCCTCCTCCTCCTCCTCCTCCTCCTCGGTGTGGCAGCGGGGCTGATTGTTTAATATCTTGTGATGTATTTATTTCCCATGTTTCGGTGTAGAGATGTTTAATGTGTGTTATTGAGCGTGTCAGCCAGACGTTTTCCTCCCTCCTTGCCCGCTCAGCGATTCTCAGAGATCCACACGGCAAGTAAATAATCCCTAGTAGTGTTAGCGCCGTCTGCCTCTCACTTCATCAGATGCTGTATCCGTTTCAACGCCGGCCCCACGTCTGATGCATACCTGTGTGTGTGTGTGTGTGTGTGTGTGTGTGTGTGTGTGTTTCCGTTACAGTGTTGCACATGTTTTAAGGTAATTTCTAAACTGTTGGTAGAATAAGACGCACGACAGTGCATGCTGTCGTAGCTTTATACAAGCATATTCAAGAGGATGTCACATGAGTACATCATTAATTGTTTTTTGGGGGGGCTGATAGTTGCAAAAAAAAACATCAAGGTGTATTCCCAAAATGTGTTTCCATCATCTATTATGTTCCGTCTTTTTTTCCACTTGTCCACCTCGACCAATCTTTTACTTTTTTGTTGGTGATATTTGTTGCATTTTGATATTTCAAGTCTTTTTATGAGACATGTTATGTTTCCCTACATTTTGCTATCCATGCTTATTGGGGTGAAACTATGAATAGATTACTGAACCTGGACTCAGGCCAAGGGTGCCCAACGTGTCAGGGACCCAAACACTCAAAGAAACATGTATCAATCAGGGAGAGACTCAAAACCACCACAAAGAGACACAAAAGACTACAAAGAGACAAATACAACAAAGTGATGTCAAACGGCTGCAAAGACACAGACAAAACCCACAATGACCACAAAAATAATCAAAAAGACTATAAAACAGACAAAAAGAAACTACAAAGAGACACAAAACAACTACAAAAATGACACAAAATGACCACAAAGAGACACAAAGGGACTCCAAATAACTACAAAAAGACGCTAAACAACTCTGTGTCGTGAGGGGGCGGAGCCTTTGCATCCCGGTGCCCAGGGGCCCCGCCCCTTCTCTTACAACCCGTCTGTGCAGGTGAAACCTCTAAAAGACGCTGAGGTGCGTTCGTTTCGTGTGTTTTGCTGTTATGTAACTTGATGAAGAGGTGTGTGTCCAGGCTGCATTGCCTCGGACAGCTGTGCTGCCGGGAGCAATACAGTCGTCACGCACCATCTGCTCACACGCACACACGCACACACACACACGCACACACACACACGCACACACACCTCAACATGTTGTGATTCAAGCAGGCACTTCCACCACCTGGTGTGGCCCTCAGCTACCTACTGCTGTCTCTCTTGGTTTACCTCTCTCACACACACACACACACACACACACACACACACACACACACACACACACACACACACACACACACACACACACACACACACACACACTGGTATGTTAGCAGTGTTAGTCTTTCCCTTTTGTGTTTCCTTCACACTCTCCAGCTCCCTCTTTCTTCTCTCTGGCAGCCACCTTCTTCTGTTCAGTGTGTGTGTGTGTGTGTATCTCAGTATCTGTAACTGTGTGTGTGTCTGGTTTGTTACAAACAATACAGAACTTAAGCCCAGATGGATGACACAGAGATACACTAATAGGTCCACAGGGACTGCAGCTTCTTCTGTGTGTGTGTGTGTGTGTGTGTGTGTGTGTGTGTGTGTGTGTGTGTGTGTGTATTTTTAATGACTAACGAGCATGCCCCTTAACAACGGAACAATCGTGTGTTCCCATACATTCTGTAACGGCGGATCTCTGGACTTCCTGACTAATGAACTGATTCCCTGACGGGCTTAATGGGTGACTTCCTGCTCGTTTTTGGGGGCGTCAACGGTTTTGCGGATATTCTTGATCCCATAAATCTGCCTCCGGGCCCTTGTGCATGTCACAGGGTACATCTCGGACACGGTTTCCATTAAAGGCTGCATTACACCTCCGAAACACCAGAGGGTGCACAAACAAGACGAACGGTGAGGAATCGAAAAGACAACGAGTGTAACTCAGTGGCCCAATCTCAATCTCCCCCCTAAACCCTCAAACCCTCAACCCTCAGGGATTTACTGACGTCAGCTGCTAAGTGGCTGAGTGTGAGAGGCTGTGAGGGCTTTGACTGGTGTAAATATGAATGGGTCAGCACGTTGCTGCAACACATCACGTGACTACATAAACAAATTGTACAATTGTGTATTTATTTTATACTTTTATTCACTGATTTTAACGTCTTCCTCACGAAATGAGAAGTCATTTTAAATGATCTATTTACTCGTTTTGTCAAAACAAAATGTTTGATGAATGTAAATAAATATTATAAATATATTTTCTGCTTGCATTCCTCTGATTTCATGTGTTTTTATGTTCCATCTTTAATCCGTAATGTTGTAGTGTAAATGTATTTTATCGGGCTGAACGCCCACGTGCCTCTTTGTTTACCTTCTTTTTTTTTTACGTTTTCGTGCTTCCATTGGGAACTGCGTGTTTAACGTCACATTGCTATGAACTGTGGGTAATTCCCTTAGGCAAAGTCAGCATCTAATGCTGACTTACGGAAAGGGTTCATAAAGGGGTCAAAATGTCTGCCAGAGAGCCCTCAAGCACTCTACGTTGTGACAATGGGACAGCCCTAAACCCTCACGGACTTCACGGGAGCGCGCCTCAAAGTCCGTAAGGGTGGAGATTGAGATTGGGCCAGTGATATGAACGTAGACTGTAGGTGTAACAGGAAGTACGGACTAGTGTACAGGAAGCAAGGACTAGTGTACAGGAAGCAAGGACTTGTATACAGAAAGCAAGGAAGTAAGGAGTTGTGTACAGGAATCAAGGACTTGCGGACAGGAAGCAAGGACGTGTGTACTGGAAGCAAATACTTTTGTACAGGAAATAAGGACTTTTGTAATGGAAGTAAGGACTTGTGTACATGAAGCAAGGACTTGTGTACCGGAAGTAAGGACTTGTGTGCCGGAAGTACGGACTAGTGTACAGGAAGCAAGGACTTGTATACTGGAAGTAAGGACTTGTGTACCGGAAGCAAGGACTTGTGTACAGGAAGTACGGACTACTGTACAGGAAGTAAGGAGTGGACAGTTTGCATAAAAATTAGATCTGCAGCACAGTTGTCATGGAGATCTTTTGATGGTCGTTCACACTGTTTTATGCAGACGAAGAGCAAATATCAGTCACATCAATCTCACATAATGAGATTTACAACTAAGACTTGAATTTAAATGAGGAATGGCGCTCCCAGAGGACAAGGTAATGCAAAATGTAGACCGTACTTTGGTGTCCTCATTAAAACAGGAATTCATTGAAGTTCTTTTTACAAAATGAACAAAGAAGATCATTGTGAGAATAACGTTGAAAGTACATTTAAATCAAACACTTTGAGTAATCTTATTAATTAACTACAGTTGACATTTATTAGAGCAGAAGTGATATTAGCACAGCTTCAATTTAACATTGTTGATTTAGTATTTTTTACTTTCTGTATTTGGGAGGCAAATAAAACTCCAGATTACCTGACTTCCCTTATTGGGTCACATCTCATAATAAGGGACCAAAACACAGGCGTAAACACTGGAGAACGAGTGCAGGATTTAACGTGACATGAATTCCTTTAGCTCAGAAGCTACAGAGTGTTCAAGTCACTCTGAGTTCTTCAGATGTAGATGTTTGCACATAAAAGTCGGCTGCAGTCATCTACGTGTTGCTGAGAGATAAAGTCAGCTTCATATTTCTGTGAGATCAGAAGCCGTTCTGCTCTGAGTCTAAAATGTTCTGGATTCCAGCTCATTTGATGGCCTATAAATACATTTAATGAAGAGACTGGGAGTTAACATTCTATTCCTGATCCATTAAGCATTAACCAAGCACATAGACTAAATTAATTATTAGTGAGCAACATGGTAAAACATTCCTAATGAATGACGTCATGTATTAGTTATGCCCACAGACTGTATATAAGAAGTGGACGGATGTTTTGAAGCCTCGGGTTTGGGGATTTTGCCGGCGCCATCTTGTGTTTTGCAACCGGTGAACAGGAAGTGACCATATTTGGACTGAGGAGGAGTGGCGTAGAGACGGAATATACGACGGGTGTAATACAACCTGTCAATCACCTTGTAGCCCTGCCCTAAAGCATACCCTGGTTTATGGTCAGTTTGACTCTAAATGACCATACTTTACTAAATGAACATCATGCTGTATTGAAGAAGACTTGAAACTAGAGATTGAGACATAAACTCATGTTTACAATGTTTACTGAGTGAATAAATCAAGAGAGAAGTAGAGTCATTTATATAGACACCCTGGTGGTCAGGAGAGAGAATGCAGCTTTAAGACATGAAGCATATACTTCTATACAACCAGAGGAGTTGCACCCCGGTGGTTTAGACTAACGAGACTGATGATGGTCCGTCTGTGTTTGTGTGCAGCAACACAACAGACATGTATTAAGCAGTGGCGGGCCGTGGATTTGGTACCTACGCCTGCTCTGTCTGTTTAGTTTAATCGTCGTGATTTATTTCCTGTTGTGCGATTGATCTGGAAACGTTCCTTCCTGAGTTGCTTCATGATTAATTTAACGGCAGGTGGACCTACGGTACGACTGGCTGCTTCACTGATCCAAAATCCAAATAATGAAAGCAGGAAGCCTCGAGGCTGCAGGCATTCATTATTTCTCAGGAAAAGGGCATTCATCACAGATATTAACATCACGGTGAAGCATTTGCATATTAGAAATATAAAAAAATGTTGGGCTTCAATAAATCATTTTGAAGCCGCAGGTCGGGAACTGTTGGTCTGTTAGACTGCATCAATAATGTACTTTTATTTTAAAGTTTCAACGCTTTTTATCAATGCTTTAATAGCACAGTATTGTGTATATGTTACATTAAGACAATTACTTTTTGTATTACGCAAATGTTTCATTATCTAACTAAATATGGCGCGAATTTTCATACATTTCCAGAACAGAAATCTGAACGAAGTCAGGTTTCATGTTGTTGACTTTTGGATTTCTCTTTGTATCAATTCAAACAGAAAAGTCTATTTTCCCCAATGTTTTTAGTGATACATGTTATATGAGGCTCTGAATGCTGTGTGAACAAACCCTCTGCATATAGGGTCAAAACATTAACTCATAGATATCACTATGAAACTTCAACAGTTCATTACTGACATTAAGAGGATTATTTATTGTATTACAAGTTTTCTGAAATGTTATGTTTAAATATGCAAACCTAAACACGTGTGTATTTTGGATGTTTTCTTTCCACTATGTTTTTTTTGCTTTGGTTGTCTTCCGCTAAGTATACGCTTGAATAAAATAATTAAAGTTGGCAGTCGCGCTGTGTGAGGCTGTGACATTTGTGCGCCTTCTAAATTGAACTTTCGATATCAGCCTGGAAACGTAGCAGCAGAACAACGTCATGTTTCCATGTTTTGTCTTGTATGACGGCCATTGTGAGGCTCAGTGAAAAGCCTCGATGGATAAATATTGTTTTCGGGAACATGACCGTCTTTTGTAATGGCAGAGTGTGTGTGTGTGTGTGTGTGCGTGTGTGTGTGTGTGTGTGTGTGTGTGTGTGTGTGTGTGTGTGTGTGTGCGGACTCAGTGGACTTTGTTGGCCTGTTATTGTGTTTGTCTTTGTTTATTCAACTGCTTCTGCTGAAGTGTGTGTGTGTGTGTGTGTGTGTGTGTGTGTGTGTGTGTGTGTGTGTGTGTGTGTGTGTGTGTGTGTCAACAGTTCAGTGTGTGATTCAGTGTGTGTGTGAGTATTTAGGGACGTGATGAGGCATGTACTATATTAGAGCGAGGATAGTTTTCTTTTTCTGTTCTCACTGTCACTCTGTGTGTGTGTGTGTGTGTGTGTGTGTGTGTGTGTGTGTGTGTGTGTGTGTGTGTGTGTGTGTGTGTGTGTGTGTGTGTGAGAATGAATGAGCATCTGGGAAGCTCTCCAAAATAGGACGCACCCCCTCCAATCACCAGCTGTTTACCTCAGATAGCTGCCACTAAATTTGGAGGACCACACACACACACACACACACACACACACACACACACACACACACACACACACACACACACACACACACATTAACAAACTCACACACCGTCACTCATTTTCTCTCGCCATCAGATTTGATTAGACGATCTCTGGATGACGGCGAGGCGGCGACTCTAATAGCCTCGCGCCGGCCGGGTGAAATGGCGGCCAGATGGCGCGCTGGCTGGAATCGCCCTGAACCTTGAAGGTGACGGGTTCGACGCTCCCTTCAGTTTGCTGAAATGTCATTGAGCAAAACCCTAGAATTAGCAGCGCTTTGACTGGGGAGGATGTGGAAGCGATATCGTTGCCGTATTCGTAGTTAATCGCTGACACCACGTAGCTTCACGCTGTGAGAATACTCGAAATAAAAGAGGAGCTTTTACTCTCTTGGTTTCCTTACTTCCTGTTCTCTACTTGTGCATTGATCAAAACACCGACAGAGCTGTGGACTCGGGTCACATGACTTGGACTCGGGTCGTCACAAGTTTGATGACTTTAGACTTGTTAGCTGTATTTGATTTAATTGAAAACATCAACAGAACAAGATCATGCATCTGCTGACTTTTCTATCTGGATGGAGATTCTTCATTTCACACGATGCACCACTGTTTTACTCAATCTTCAGAAAGGGAAGAAAAAAAGCATTGAATATCCCCCCCCTCCCCCCTACACACACACACACACCGACGGGTTTCCATTTGTCTCATAGCAACAGCAGGAGCGGCGGCGGCGGCGGCGGCGGCGGCTCCTCTGCAGAGCTCTGCTGGTTGAGGGGTTTGGAGGAAAACAGGACATCAGCACTTTGAAGAGAAGGTCATCTGCCTGCTGGCTGCAAGAGAACTGAGGACCTGGTGTGTGTGTGTGTGTGTGTGTGTGTGTGTGTGTGTGTGTGTGTGTGTGTGTGTGTGTGTGTGTGTGTGTGTGTGTGTGTGTGCGTGTGTGTGTGTGTGAAAAAGCACCACGGCCACAATAGCATGAGACTAACGATAACACACTTGTATACCTGAACAAACGACCCACGTGTGAACGTGCACAAACACGCGTGTGCATTATTACGAGTTATGAGTTCAAAATACTCTCCAGATCGGGTCCATTGTTGTGAAAATGCTGTGAAACAAATAACCTGCGGTGAACAACGGAAAGAGTTCAAGAACTTCTGTTCTTTTTTGACCATCTTAGGTCATGTTCATCAAACAGGAAATGGAGCCGTCGCCACAGCTGGAGGCTCAGCTGGGCCTTCAGCCTTCAGCCCAACACAGCATGTACACATGCTCATAGCTTGCATGCTAACGTGCTACGTTAGCGTCACGCTCACAGTGCAGCGGAGCAGCGGGAAGCGCGTTAGGACACTCAACATCACACGCTGAGAAATGAGCAGCTGGCCAACGGTTGTTCAGAAAACCAACCACGACAGATGCATACAGGGATTCTGTTGAAATGTGTTTCACTTAAGATATCTTAACATTATATTATTCATTAAATATTTTTGTCATTGAGATTTATGTTATTTTTTAGCTTTATTCAAGGTGGTAGAATGGATTCGGGAGTGAAAAACACTTTTAAACTCCAATTTTCTGTCTCATATTTTTGGAATGAAATGAAGCGTCTGCCATATTGAACGTTATGAAAAAATATCGGCGTGCAAAAATGTTAACCTGCTCCCGCGCAGGTTTACTGAAATTCACTGGATAAGCTGGCCACTCCCACCGGACAAAAAAGCCAGCTCCCTTCCTCATTGATGAAGGAGCGATATTAGTTATATTAGTTTTATAGGGAGAGAGTTCTTCCAGATCGCCAAGATCCGTTCTCACATCAAGATGACTTCCTGTACGAGCGCTATAGATTTTGCCGACAAGGAATCATTTATTTACGAGACCTCCTCGAGCCGTACATTGCGAACAGCACACGGCACAGCAGCGCATCGACCGTCTCACAGACTCTATGCATTGCCTTGCGCTTTTTTGCGAGCGGTACATTTCTGTACAGTGTCGGCGATGCAGAGAACATCGGGAAAGCCCCTGCATGGCGTGCTGTCCGTAACATTTATTTAGCACTTAACTTATGGATGTGTTGAAAGCGCTCATAATTATATGACAGTGTTATTAGTACACCATACATATCATTATTGTAGAAAATGATTAAGGTGATGAGAATACAGAGAATCACACACAATTTATTTTCACTGCTTCAATTGATTGAATTTCTGATTATGAATAATACATACATACTGATCCACCCATACACATATTCAAACTCCTAGTTATATTGGTAATCTACACATACATGTATATACACATATATAGTACATGATACATACACGCATACAGTACATATATCCTCATAAGTATATATTACTTTGTATACTACTGCCAGCAGGCACATTTAAATGAATATAATCTGATTGATTTGGGTGATGAAGTGCTTAAAATTTGCCGATACATTTTCCCAACACTGACGCATTGAACTTGTCTGATATATTTGCGACGCTTATGTCTCGCAGCGGGGGCGGTGTTAAACTGCGTTCACACCAACAACGTTGCATAAACGTTTGCTGTGAATGCAGCATTAGATTTTGCCATGATTAAGGTAATGAATTCCTCATATGCGTTCATGATCATCTCCTGCTTCTCAGCGGAGAAAAAAAAAGAAGGTTCCTCTGAGTTTATTTGCCATTATACTGTTAGAACATCGTGGTGTCAGTGCTCGATTATTATCCCTTCTGAAGAGGACTGGGCACACGCATTTATCCAGATGACTGACGTCTGGTTAGAATTAACGAGACCGTTTCAGCACGGATCAGCTGTGGAGAAACCGAGTTAGCCTGACGTCAATCATCTGGCTAATTTAAGCTGGATAAATGGACATTTTCTCGACTTTGTTGAGCCAGGTACGAAGAATAGGGCCCTGGACCCACTGCGACCCACTGCAGTGTGTGTGTGTGTGTGTGTGTGTGTGTGTGTGTGTGTGTGTGTGTGTGTGTGTGTGGTGTGACTCTCTCTCCTTACATTTCCTTCACACATGTTGATTGTAATTCATCCTCATGGAAATCCTATTTCCTATGTTTTTTCACCCTGCCAACTGGGCAAATAAATTGTGGTTGCAGTCAATACACTGTCCTCATGAGTATAGCAGAGGGGTGTGTGTGTGCGGTTGTGTGTGTGTGTGTGTATGTAACAGATGAGAGGAGGAGATGGCCAGAGGGAGAAACACAACTCTTTTTCAGCATCACTTCCTGCAACATTCCGCCGC
>JBAMJR010000260.1:1182500-1302500 GCA_038501785.1 Myoxocephalus aenaeus
ACCGGTGCTAAAACGATACTTTTAAAACGATACCGGTGCCTAAACGATGCCTGAACCGATACTTTTTTATTGCCAAGGCAATTTTTTTTCTGCAAATTGAACAATATATTAACCGTTTAAAGTATACTAAAAATAAATAAATAAATACAAAACACTTGACTTCAAACTACAGCTTCAAACTTTTTTTAACTATAAACGATATCTAAATAAAAAACAGAAAAAAAGCATCAGGTGGCCTGATAGGGAACGTGTGCAACAGAACTCCACTCAGAAACTGTTGGATTCTACTAACTCTGCTGCTTTACTGGACTACACGTCATCATTCATATCAACTGGAGATCTTTTCTGAACCAGACAGAGCTGCTCTTGAATTCGGCAAACACCAACTGAACCGAGGAACAAACACGTCTCCTAAT
Source organism: Myoxocephalus aenaeus (assembly GCA_038501785.1). Lineage (NCBI taxonomy): Eukaryota > Metazoa > Chordata > Actinopteri > Perciformes > Cottidae > Myoxocephalus > Myoxocephalus aenaeus. The sequence goes on from JBAMJR010000260.1 coordinate 1,182,917, forward strand.
AATCTCACTTTGTGTCGCGGCTTGGAGCGTTTCTCAGCCGGTGTTCTTGCCGGTCAGCTGCAGTTTCTCCGCTCTGATGTTGACCTTCCATCAGTGAAACAGACGTTTCTAGCAGGAAGTTTAGAGTTTATAGTTCAAGAGTCTTTTCTGCAGCTTTCTCATCCAGATTCCAGCATTTAAAACAGACGTTTCCTCAACGACGTTTGGTGGAGGAAACGGCGCGTTTGTCTCTCGGAGTGCCGCTCTTCTTCTTTACACGGAGTTGTTTTGTTGCATTTGCTGCACGTCACGTTGTTCGAATCACACAATACAACCACACTTTTGACCGTTTACCTTTCGGACTTTTCTCTGTTAAAAGGTTGATGGCTAGCTAGCTACTGTAGCTATACAACCTGCTGCCAGGACGGACTCGTCAGAGTAGTGTAAAAAAAACTAATTCATGATGCAGCAGTGAGACATGAGACATGGCAGTGAGACATGACATTGAGACAGGTGTCAAAAGCTGTTCGTGCAGATCAAGAATCCTCAAATTGACCCTGCCTGATTATTGCCAAAATGGCTATTGGGAATTATTTGCATTAAAAAATGAGACCGCTCCTTATTCGCAGAGCATCTCAGAGAAGCCAACTTAAAATGTACCAGAACGTTTGACCTGAAATCATCTCAACAGAGCACTGCTTTCACTTTAATGTTGTGCTATCTTTGTACCAAAATAAGACTAAAAATAAGGTTCTACTTCACTGAATTCAGAGCATTCTTCTCATGCTGTCAGTTGTGTATCACCCTTCTACTCTGGACGGTTGCAGCGACTGTCAGGAATTGTTTTCCCTGGCTGCTGCAGGCTTTACGAGTATGAGTATTGGAGTCAGTCATTTTATTTTTATTCCTACATCTGGAAAGCCAAAGTCATGATGGGGATCATTGGGTTGATCGTGCATCCCTGATTTGTAGCTTTATATCGTCATGGTTCAGTGCATTTTTTTCTGCAAAAACATTTTTCCTTCCCGGCTGTGAATATGGAGTTGCACCTGTGCGTCCCGACACAGAAATAGGGACTAAATTTAGCTTTAGTCACCGTGTGACTGAATGCTAATGCATGTGTACCCCTAAATGTGCTCGACTCAGCACTAACAAGTCGAACCACAAAGCCAAACGCCTTGACAGATGTGACACACTGAGTCTCCTGCTGTAGCGGCGTGGGAGCATTACCATATATGGAATAAACAACACACATTTAACAGGTGGGGCTTCAAAGTTTTCTTCCAGCTCTCACTGCAGAAAACAAATTCTTAAATATCTGAATGCCCCGCTCTTGCTCCAAATTCAGTTTCTGGCACTTTTCTTTTTCTTTCTCTTTTTCACCAAAGAGGCACGAACGACAAAAATGGCTGCTCGTCAAACTCCATCCCCCGGCTTCCTGACATTGTGGTTGTGCAAAAAATAGGTAGATTTATGCAGGATATCTCGTGACCGGAGTGTGACCCGTACTGTTCCATCAGCCCAGAAATACATCGGTGAGACAGGAAACTCCACATTGTTGTTTTAAGAGCAGTGCAGAGAGTTGTTACATTCTAACAACTGTTAGAACTAAGAAAGGATTTATTATCTTAAAAAGTCAAATCCATTTATGTTCTTTTCCGGGTTTTTCATATGGAAACGCCCATTCTGCCATCAGAAACAATGACCTATAGGTCACCACGTACGCTGATGAATAAGGTTATGAATAATGTGAACGCTAGCTAGCTCAATCAAGGAAAATAATTTGGAAATGGAGCTTAGCGGTAGTTCAGGAAGGAAGACCCTACACTACGGGTCGTTCATATATCTCAGTCTATTTAGTCATTACGGTAGCAGCTGATCTGGGGGGGGGCGTCCACTTGTAAGCAACCAACCAAATGCATCACGGCCAATCAGATCGTTGCTATCAAACTTTAAAGGTGTGCTACTCTGCTGCTGTCAGTTGTCATTTCAGCGCGGAAATGAATGCGACCCTCCTCCACCCCAGTCACCTCCAGGCAGCAGGCAGTCAACTCCTCACTCAGCACTGGAGGACAGCAACACCCTTCTTCACCACCACCACCAGTGTCTGGACTCCAGGGGGGATTCTGCCGGGTCAGAACTCAGCGTCACTGCCCCTTGTTTATCCTGGTTCAGGATAGAGTCCGAGCGCCAAAGACTTTGCACTATTCATTGTTGTACTATTCATTGTTATACCAACGGAATACAATTATTGTGAATTCGGAATGAGTCTCTCCTGATTGAAATAATTGGAAGGGTTAGTTTGGAAGAAGGTGTTGTACGTGTACTCTGAGAGGTAAAATTACAGATTTTTGTCAATGAAGTTTGGTGATTTAAAAAAGGCCGACGTAACGACCGATGTTCCACATCATGAAATGACGTGAGGTAATGTGGCTGTGCACAGAAGCAGCAGAAAAATGTATCTTAGCTACCTAAAAAAACCAATATCAGTGTAAGTGTACGCCGGAACACTATTTCCACTGTTTTACCTTAACGTCACACAGCCCTTTCTGACATGTAAGGCGTTATATTGCTGCCTTCAAAGCCAGTGGACTCCATTGACAAAAACAGAAATTTCACCTAGTATATAATATTGTAATTTCACGGGTTGTCCCGAGGGCAGGCTAGGGTGGGGCAGTGCGAGAGAGAGACAGAAACAGGCACAGCCAGACAGTATAAATGAAAATAAAGGTTTATTATTCCATTCCACCGGCAGTTCCTTTTAAAGCAAAAATCAAAAACAAGGCCATGAATAAACATAAAGCGTCCTGGGGGAGAAAGGGGTTATCAAACAAAACAAAACTCAAAACTCTATAGGGTCCTCCTCTTCGTGGTCCTGGGAGCCCTTTCTCCTCCAAGCAGGTGTCAGTCCTCCTGCTCGTCCAGCTCCTTTCCCCCTTGTGCTCTCCCGTCTGTCCTTTTTCAAGCTGGGTACGTGGTGAGGCAGTCTGGGAGATGTAGTGTCGCCCACGGCGGCCATTTTGTGTTGTGGGTGCTGTTCAGTTGGAATGTAGCGTCCCTCCACAACCTGTCCCCTTGTGATGCCACAATATATATATATATATATATATATATATATATATATATATATATATATATATATATTTTTATACTTGATAATTTATTTAGGCGTTTTTACAATTTAACAAACAACAACCTTCAAAAGCAAGAAGGAATATAAGGGATTAACCATGCATCTGGCCAAGTGGGCCTTAAAGAAGAAAACAAATACAATTATTTAGCAAGTAAATAAGTGAAAATAAGTGAAAATAAGAAACAAAGCAGTCAAACAACCATGCAACACTTCAAAGGCATCGTCCGTCAATCGTGTCAACCATAAATTCATTCCAACATACAGGTATATTATACATTTTTATATTCAAAGAGATCTAAGACTCTCCTGGTCAAAATAAGAAAAATAGCCCCACTAATGCAAGTTAGTGGGGCTATTATAAAAGCACGTCATCGGCATATAGCGCTATTTTATGTTCCTTATTATCTATCAGAATTCCTTTTATATCGCAGCGTTCTCTTATTACTTGTGCCAGGGGTTCCATGTAAAGTGCAAAAAGGGTTGGGGAGAGGGGGCACCCCTGACGGGTCGATCTTTCCAATTTTATTCGGTCAGTAAGACGTCCATTTATTTTTATTCTTGCTGTCGGGGCCGAATATAGGGATTTAATACTGACTTTTCAGCAAAACCAAATCGTTCTAAAACCAAAAACAAATATTCCCAGCTCACGCAGTCAAAAGCTTTTTCAGCATCTAGGCTGACTAACACAGCCTTTGATTTGGATTTCCCGATATTTTCTATAATATGGAGTGAGCGTCTAATATTATCTTGGGTTTGTCGTCCCTGCACAAAACCGGTTTGGTCGCTGTCAATTAGATCAGGGATGAAGGTTTCCATTCTCCTAGACATGATGGATGCATACAGTTTGTAGTCCTGATTTAAAATCGAAATCGGTCTGTATGAACTGCATAACATTTTATTCTTGCCCTCCTTTGGGATGACAGAAATTATAGCTTCACTCCAAGAAGGTGGAGTTGACATTTTTTCAAGTGTCCAATTAAAGGAGTTCATAAGTACTGGAGTCAGATCTTATACCATTCAGCTGGAAAACCGTCACTTCCTGGTGTCTTATTGTTTTTTAATTTTTTCACTGCATTCTCCAATTCTTTTTGGGTAATCTGTTGAGTCAAGTTATCATTCTGGTGTTTTCCAATTGCGGGCAGGTCTATAGATTTTAGGAATGATTCTATATTCTCTTTAGTTTCCAGTTTGGGTTGAGAGTACAGGGTTTTGTAATATGTTTGGAATGCAGTGTCGATCTCCTCCAAGTTATTACTTATTTGTCCTGAATCCGGGTTAAGTATTTTATATATTGAGTGTGTGATCTGTTTTTTCCGTATTTTCTTAGCTAGTAATTTTGTAGCTTTCGGACCTATTTCGTAATATGTTTGTTTTAAGAACTTGTATTTTTTCTCTGTTTCTTCTTTATAAATGTCCAAGATCAGGTTTTTAATTACCTTAACTTTGGTCAACATTTGAGTGTCCCGAGTCTCGGCGTGTTGTTTTTCCAGTTCTTTTAGGTTCTTTTCCAGGTGTTTGAGTTTCATTTCTTTTTCTTTTTTGAGAGCTGAGGTGAACGATATTAATTTACCCCTGATCACTGCTTTTAAGGTGTCCCATAATATATTTGGGTTCACTTCCCCATTATCATTCAGTTCAAGAAATGTTTTAATTTCCGATTTCACTTCCTGTATTGCCTTTTTATTATTAAGCACACTTGTATTCAGTCTCCAGATTGTTTTTTTTGGCCTACTATCCAAATGTAATGTTAGATATATTGGTGAATGATCTGAGATATCTCTAGTTCCTATATCACAGCTCTGAATCCTATGTCTGTCACTCTGAAACATAAAAACATAGTCTATTCTTGAAAAGACTGCATGGGGTGCTGAGTAAAAAGTATAATCTTTTTCAGATGGGTGTAGGTCCCTCCAAACGTCAAGTAAGCCCTCGTCCAAGCCTCTTCTCAGCAATTTAGACGACGGGGACACTTTTCTCTTATTATTAGAGGTATCCCATTTATTGCTTATTACGGTGTTAAAGTCCCCTGCACATATTAGTGTGCCTTGTGATTCGGAAGAAATCAGTTTGAGTATTTTTTTCAGAGTACTTTGATCACTTTGTGGGGGTAAATAAACACAGATAAGTGTGGTCAATTTGTTTTCAATTTTGCCCTGCACAAGGACATATCTGCCTTCAGTGTCCCTGATCTCCCTAACCAAGTCAAAATTGATAGAGTTATGTAGTAATATCGCAACTCCTCTTTTCCCGGTTTTCGTTGAGCTATAGAAAGTGTTCTTGTAGCCAAAGTTTTTTAATTTTTCGTGTTCGGCTTGGGATAAATGAGTTTCCTGTAAAAAAATAATTTGGTGTTTTTCCCTTCTCATTTTGGATAATACTCTGCTTCTCTTAACCGGGTTATTTAAACCGTTCACGTTCCAAGATGCTACCTTAAAGTTACTGTATCCCATAATAACAGTTTGATCTGTATGTGTTGGTTATATATGCACGAGTGTTGTGACGATGGTGAATAACAAAACAAAAAACAAAACCATTAACAAAATTAAAATTGACTTCCATCCTCAGGGTCTTACACTGCCCTGTCATCTTCACGATCCTATTCTACTAGTGGAGAATTAATCCTACTTCAAGTAGGGGCTCCCTCTCTGCAAAAAAACAAAGTCTCTTTTCCCTCTTGCGCCATGAATTTAGCTTCTCCCGGTCATTTGTACTCAATCCTTATATCGCGGAGCCCGAGAACAAGCGAAAGAAAAGAAGAAGAAAAAAAAAAAATATATATATATTAAATCGAGGGGAGGGGGTCGGAATTGTCTTTATATCACGCTCATTACTACAAGTGGAGAAGTACAGTATGTATGTACGTGTTTATAATCTTGTTACCGGGAGGTGTTTCTTATTTTAAACACCTTTTTAGCGGTGTGTAACATCATACTGTCCATACCTGATGAATCTCAATAGGTTATTGTTCATACTTTTTGGCGTTGGTCATCCTTGGGCCTCTCTCGGTTCTGGCCGGTGCCGCTCCCGGTCTTCCTGCTCCAGTGAGCGCCTTGCGTGAGTTGCTGGTCCCAGCTGATGTCGGGCGTCCGCGGCAGGTCCAGTGAGTAGCCTCTCCTCCTCATGTCCTCGGCGACTTCTGTGGCGTTGTTATAGATGCTGGGGCCGTCTTTCCAGTGGATCCTTATCTTAGCAGGGTATGGTGTCTGGAAGCGTATTTGTTCCTCCTTAAGGATCTTTTTTATGTCTTTGTACTCCTTAAGTTTATTGTTTACATCCGTGGGGTGATCCTGTGCAAACGCCACCGTTTTCCCTTCGTAGGTAATCTTTTTAGCCCACGCTGCTTTAAGTATTTTGTCTTTAGTATCAAATCTCTGGAAGTTAACCAGGACAGACCTTGAGACTGTGTCATCCTGAGGTTTCGGGCCGAGTGACCGGTGGGCTCGCTGGATCTGTAGATCAGAGTTAGTATCGAGGGCCAGCTGCGTCTTCAGAAAGTTATCCATGAATGTTATCATTGAGCTTCCCTCCGTGCCTTCTTTAATCCCATAGATGCGAATATTGTTCCTGCGCGATCTTGCTTCCAGATCAGTCACCTTGGCCTGGAGCCGTCCCTGCTGTTTGAGGCAGTAGAGCAGCGCGTCTTTCAACTCGGACTTCACGGTCTCCGTTTCCTCGACTCGCTGCTCTGCTTCTGCTAACCGTTCACCTTGGTTGCGGATATCTGTGGCGACATGTTGTAGTTTTTGGTTTATCTCCATCTTAAAGTTGTTGAGTTCCTGTTTAATGTCATTCCCAAAATCATTTTTGAAGTCTTTTAGTTCCTGTTTGAGTTCCGTTTTCAGGCTTTGAATATCTTTTCCCAGGTTTTGGATGGCCTCAACCGTAGACATAACGCCCTCCTCTGTGCGAGGCTCCATTTCCTCCTCCGTGGCTGTGTTGTCGTTCGCCGCTTTCTTCCCTCTTCCCCCGCTGCTCTTACTTTTGCTCATTGTCGTTTTCCTGCTTCTAGGCCCGCTCATTCTGGGTCATTTTTTTATTTTTATAAATTGTTCTCTTGCATTAGTGGGGCTATTTTTCTTATTTTGACCAGGAGAGTCTTAGATCTACGACGCCATCTTGAAACGCTCACCGGAAGTCCTCCCATATATATATATATATATATATATATATATATATATATATATATATATATATGGAGCATTATCATCATGTAGAGACAGAATATTTTTGGAAGAGCTTGGTAAAGTAGAATTTTGACGCTAAAACATATATAAAAAGCTCTTGATAAAATAATGGACGGGTCCTGTAAACATACACCTGTATATTATACGCATGTATATTCACTGAAATGACCGCCTCCAGCAGAAATAGAAAGAGTCTTAGACATCGGAGGAGAACAAAAATATTTCTGCTCTGGTTACTATTCCGCAAATAGTGCATTTATTCAAACAAAGCATTGAAATAAGAAACAAGCCAAAAATCCAGCAATTATCCCCGTCCTGCGGAGGTAGGAGAGACAGAACGAGAGTCCTGCAGAGATAATTAACAAAATGACGTCGTAAAAATAGCTTCTCTTTTGTTTTGGTGTCTGATATTTCTGCCTTCTATTCTTTTCTTTTTTTTCGTGGCTCTTCTCGTCTGGCATTCCACTACCACCCTTTCTGTGGTTTATGTAACTTTGTAACTCTCCTCCTCTTCCTCTTCCTCTTTTTCTCCTTTCATTTTCTCATCTCCCTTTGCTGTCATCCTCACTCTTCCTCTCCCTCCACCCACTGTCACCCCCTCACCCTCTCTCTCTCTCTGTCCAACTCCCCAAATCAACTCTCTCTGAAGTCCATTCAGCTGATAGAGAGACAGAAATAGAGGCAAGGGTGTGAAACCGAGAAGGAGAGCGGGAAAGAGAGAGAGAGAGGGAGAGCATTATTCTTTCTCCCTCTCCCTGCGTCGTTCTCAGTGACATATCTTTCATCTGCTTTATTGTTCAAAGCCTCGTCTGAGTTTAGATCCTGGCTCCTCTTTGCTCTGACATGACAGAATGAAAGGAGACAGACGAGACAAAGGGATGGAGAGAGAGAAGGAGAGAGGCGGGAGGACACTGTGGTACCATCATTGTTGGTACCGTCTGGTATTAGCATTAATGTGCACTCACTCATTTAGTCGCTCTCTTTTTCTCTGCTGGTCTTTGTTCAAGGCAAACGCAAAACATAAGCAATCGATTGTTAACGTAGAGAACCGCATCATCATCGTGCACTCTGAACACTGAACACTCTGAACACACTGAACACTCTGAACACTGAACACTCTGAACACACTGAACACCTCATTTGAACACCTTGTTTTTAAACTGTCTGGTCCCAAACCCCTGGTTACTGCAGTCATTTACCGCCCCCCAAAACCTAACCCTGCTTTCCCTTCTGATCTGTCTGAATTCCTCACACAACTCTGCGCCATCTCTCCATCCATTCTGCTACTCGGCGACTTTAACATACACGTCGACTCACCTGACTCCACAAACTCCACAGAACTCCTGGACATCTTTAACTACTTCAACATCATCCAACATGTCGACTTTCCTACCCACAAAAAAGGACACACACTTGACCTGGTCTGCACCTCTGGCATCACTATCACCAATCTAACCATCATTGACCTCACCATCTCTGACCACCTGGCTATCACCCTGGACATTGACATCCCCACCCCCCATGTTAAGCAGAGCCGCACCATAACATTCCGGAACATCAAGTCCATCAACCTCCCCTCGCTCTCCTCCTCCTTGGCTGCCATCGTCTCTGCCTCTGCCCCTATTTCGACTGCCTCCCCCACTGCCCTGGTCAATTACTACAATGATGCACTCTCCTCCTGTCTCGACCTCATCGCCCCCAAAAAATCCAAACTCGTCTCCTTCACCCACTCCGCCCCCTGGTACACTGACCAACTTCGCCACCTCAAAGTGCGCGGCCGTCAACTGGAACGCCTTGCAAACAAAACTGGACTCACTGTTCACCTGGATGCCTACAAACTCCACCAACAACAATACAAAGATGCCCTCAACGCCGCTCGCTCCTCTCACTACTCCTCCATCATTCAATCTGGCTCCAACAACCCCAAAACGCTGTTCTCCACCATCAACAAACTCCTGAAGCCCATGGACACCATCTCCTCCTCCTTCACTACCACCAAATGCAACTCATTCCTATCCTTCTTCAACGACAAAATCATTACAATACACAACCAGCTGGCTGCCTCCTCCCCCTCCACTGCTTCTCCCCCCAGCCCTCAACATGACCCTCCCCCACCACCAAGCTACTCACTTTCATCCTTCAGTTCATTCACTGAAACGGACCTCTCCTCCATAGTCTCCATCATGAAGACCTCCACCTGTGCCCTCGACCCCCTCCCCTCTTCCTTAGTCAAGGCCTGCCTCCCCTCACTCTCCCCTCTCATCATAAACATCATCAACTCCTCACTGTCCTCTGGTCTCATACCCCCCCCACTAAAGCTCGCTGCCGTCACCCCTGTGCTAAAAAAAACCTGGTCTTGACCCCGACATCCCCAACAACTACCGGCCCATCTCCAACCTCCCCTACCTGTCCAAAATCCTTGAAAGATCTATTGCAACTCAACTCAAATCCCACCTCAATCTCCACAACCTCTATGAACCCTTTCAATCCGGCTTCCGTTCGAAACACAGCACTGAAACCGCCCTACTAAAAATCACCAATGACATACTTCTCTCTGCTGACTCTGGCTTCCTCACCATCCTCATCCTCCTTGACCTCAGCGCCGCCTTTGACACCATCAACCACTCCATCCTCCTCTCACGTCTCCAGCACTCCCTTGGCATAACTGGCACTGCCCTCTCCTGGTTCACCTCATATCTCTCAGACCGACATCAATTCATTGCCATAAATAACTGTAAATCCTCCACCTCCCCAGTCACCCACGGTGTCCCTCAAGGTTCTGTGCTTGGTCCCCTCCTCTTCATCATCTACATCCTTCCCCTTGGACAAATCATCCGTCGTCATGGTCTCAATTTTCACTGTTACGCTGACGACACCCAACTCTACCTCTCCTCCAAGACCATCACCTCTGTCACCCACTCCACTCTCACCTCCTGTCTCACTGAAATAAAATCATGGATGCAAGAAAACTTTCTCAAACTCAACTCCAACAAATCTGAAATACTCATCATCGGCCCTAACTCCCTCACCCGCTCAGCCCAGACTTTCTCTTTGAATATTGACGGCTCCATTGTCACCCCCTCCACCCAGGTCCGCAACCTCGGCATCATCCTTGACCCCACCCTCTCTTTCCTCCCCCACGCCAACCACATCACCAAAACTGCCTTCTTTCACCTCCGTAACATTGCACGCCTCCGGCCCTCCCTGTCCTCTGCCACCACCGAAATCCTCATCCATGCCCTCATAACATCCAGACTCGATTACTGCAACAGCATCCTCTACGGCTCACCCAACAAAATCCTCAATAAACTTCAATATGTCCAAAACTCTGCCGCCCGACTGCTCACCTCCACCCGCCGTTATGATCACATCACCCCGGTCCTCCACAACCTCCACTGGCTTCCGATCAAGTACAGGATAGACTTCAAACTACTACTCATCACCTACAAAGCCCTAAACAACCTGGCCCCTCCCTACCTTTCAGACCTCCTCCCCCTTCACGCCCCAACCCGTTGCCTCAGGTCCGCCGGTACAAACACCCTGAAGACCATCAGGACCAAGCGCCGGACCTGGGGGGACAGGGCCTTCTCTGCTGCTGCACCCCCCCTCTGGAACGCTCTCCCCATCCACATCCGTCAGGCTCCCTCACTAGCTTCATTCAAGCAAGCCCTCAAAACGCATCTCTTCCAACTCTCTTTCACCTGCTAAAACCTGCACCTATCCTCCACTTCGACCCTCAGCTTCCCCAGTTTTCTTTTCTTTCTTTCTTTGTTACAAAAAATGTCCTGTTTGTTTGTTTGTTTGTTTGTTTTGCTTACTTTGTCTTTCATTTTTGTTCCGTTCGTCATTGTCTACTGTCCATATTGTAAAGCGTCTTTGTGTATCTTTAAAAGCGCTATATAAGTTGAAATTATTATTATTATTATTATTATTAACACACTGAACACTCTGAACACACTGAATACTGAACACACTGAACACACTGAACACACTGAACACTGAAAACTCTGAACACTGAACACTCTGAACACACTGAACACTCTGAACACTGAACACTCTGAACACACTGAACACACTGAACACTCTGAACACACTGAATACTGAACACACTGAACACTCTGGATACTGAACACTCTGAACACTGAACACTCTGAACACACTGAACACTCTGAACACTGAACACTCTGAACACTCTGAACACTCTGAACACTGAACACTCTAAACACTCTGGACACTGAACACTCTGGACACTGAACACTCTGAACACACTGAACACTGAACACTCTGAACACTCTGAACACTGAACACTCTGAGCACTGAACACTCTGAACACTGAACACTCTGAACACTCTGAACACTGAACACTCTAAACACTGAACACTCTGAACACTGAACACTCTAAACACTGAACACTCTGAACACTGAACACTGAACACTCTAAACACTGAACACTCTAAACACTGAACACACTGAACACACTGAACCCTGAACACTCTGAACACTGAACACACTAAACACAATAAACATTCTAAACATTTTGAACACTCTGAACATTCTAAACACTGAACATTCTAAAGACTATTAACATTCTAAACACTTCGAACATTCTAAAGACTCTGAACACTAACACTACTTAACACTAAGTAGTAAGAAACGGGTATCAGTTAAAGTAACAGAAGTTTAAATAGTTGCACTGGTAGTACTTTTGTTGTCGTAGTAACATGTATGTATATATATATATATATATATATATATATATATATATATATATATATATATATATATATATATAACATGTTAGTAGCTCAGGTTTTCCTTTGACGCAGCAGCGGGGACCAGGACTTCGGACCGGTTGCATCTGCGTTCCCACAATCCCACCAAAGAACGTCCTCGTGGGATTTCTTCCACGACACAGATACCCACCGTGTGTGCTGCTTGTCTGCAAAGTGTCTTCAAAGAGGGCTACTCACACAACAATGTGAAAGGGAATAAAAGAACGACGGCTAACTAGATCCCACAAGAGGTGGAGGAGGAAGGAATAGATCAGAGAGAGAGCTAGAGAGAGAGAGCTAGAGAGAGAGAGCTAGAGAGAGAGAGAGAGAGAGAGAGAGAGAGAGAGAGAGAGAGAGAGAGAGAGAGAGAGAGAGAGAGATAGCTTTAATGCCGGAGTACCTTCAGCCAATTAAATGGCAGGAAAACGCCTGTTGCGTAACACATATGTGGTACTATGTGATACGAAGGGTCATTTCATGACGCTTCCATGTTCGGATATTTAAAAGATGAAATGACTCCACCAATTATATCAATTAAACCCCTGCACATATTTACGTTTGCTCGCTCTACACCCATTAAACACTGAATATGAGCAAAAAAAGTGTTGAACCCTCTGCATGAAGACTGCTGCATGCACACACACACACACACACACACACACACACACACACAGAGAGAGAGAGAGAGAGAGAGAGAGAGAGAGAGAGAGAGAGAGTTGTGGAACTGTAAAGCATGAATATATAAGCAGCACCGGGGTGAAGCATCTCTCCCAGCAGTTCCAGCCTCATGTTTTTTAAACAGTCAGAAAACTCTGGAAAACACGAGGCTCTCTCTGGTCCGCTGGGGCACCACAGCAGCACTAACAAGGAAGCAGAGGAGCCCTGCGAGTTGTTCAAATTAAAAAAATCTTCTATCTGAAAATCTCTGCCTTTGTTCATCCACGACGCCCCTTCCCGTTACTAAACTCCACTAATAACAACTCTAGTCCTCAGTATTTCCTTAGCTCTGAAGCCATTGCTCGTCTTCTCTTTAATCCGTTCTCAGGTTGTTCTGTTATAAAAGCCCAAAACGAACCCTCCTGGGTGTCAGCGTTCTTTTTTAATTTATTTTTAACCGTCGGCGGGTGTCGGGACTCAGTTTGGAAGATGCTTTCCCTCGTTTCTCCTCGCCAGGATTCAAAGGATGTGTGAATCTCGCCCCCTTCCTCCACTAAATCTAGTCGCTTTGTGGCATTCTTTCAAAACAAAATAAGAAGTTCACAAAGAAAAGATCGTGACTGATGCAAAACTAATTTGGAGCATTAATCTATTCATTCTCTTCTTTTTTTCCTTCATTTTGCACACTTTTATCATTCGAACAACAAAAAAATAAATTAGTGGCACTTTCATATACAACAAAAAAACAGAGCTTGTCGGCTAGTTAAATCCCTTTTAAATGGATCAGATCCCAGTCTGCAGCCAAATCTGTTAACTTGGCCCAATTTAGCTCCGATCTGAAGGAATATTTAACTCTTGAGACAATGCAGCGGGACACTTTTGCAAAGGGACGGTAATGAAGCACACTATTCCAAAAGTACATCTTCTTTATTGCCGTCTATGCTTTATTTTGACAGTGAGAGGGAGACGGGAAAGGTCCGGGGCCGGTCTCGAACCCCGGCCTCTGCGGCAACGACTCAGCCTCAATAGAGCTAAACGGTGCCTGTATCATAAAGAGTTTTAATCTCGGGACCAAGCCGACTGTCTACTAAAACATGTGATTCAGAGCTCTAACAAACAACAACAAGAGGAACGCCTCCGCTCAGCTCGTAGCTACAAACCAGTTCAGGTGTGGAGTGGACCTGATTTACAGGAAGTGACAGCAGTGTTTCCCTCAGCTGTCCTGCACAGGCCGGATATTTCAGATATCCCAGCACCACGTGACATAATACAGCTCCTGTGGTCTCACTGATGTGCACACTCAGTAATAAGAATAATATATAATATATGGACAGTAATATTTAGATTTATTTTCCTCTCGTCCTTGTTTTTCATGCATCTCATTTGTTTTTGATGTGCTGCATGTGCTGTTTACACACAAACACTTTCTTCTTCTTCTTCTTCTTCTTCTTCTTCTTCTTCTTCTTCTTCTTCTTCTTCTTCTTCTTCTTCTTCTTCTTCTTCTTCTTCTTCTAGTTGTCTCCCTCTGGGTGTATAACACATCTATAGAATATTTCACACTATCACCTCCTTTAGGTTTGTTGTGTTTTTTTCTTCATACCTAAACAACAAACATGTGTTGGTGCCACTACAGTAAAGTCTTCTGAGCTCTAACTGTATATGTCGATTTGATTTCGTGGACATTTGGTGTAAAGGTGGAAGTGAGACCAATTGACCGCCTCAAATGGTTAATTAAGATGTCTGAGCATTGAACACATCGGGTGATTCGTCTTTAGACGCTTTAGAAACTTGATGAGTCTAAAAAATATGCTTTTGAGTAAATATTTTGCAGCCTAATCAAACAGTTTACAGGATACTCAACCTTTGTTTCTTTATCATATTTAATACCTGACCTCTGTCTTTGCAGGCCTCATACAAAGGCAATCAATTAGTTATTGACCATGAGATATGACTTTACAGTTAATTATAGTTCCTCCTTGTCATTATGGAGGTCAGTTTGTGGCTCTGGTGAGAATGATGCATCAGGCTTTGTGTCTTTGCGCGAGCTCGTATGCAGAACCACAAACCGCTGGACGGAAATACAAAAGTATACGAGACATAAAGTAATTACCAGTTACACAGAATTAATTTAGCTGTTTATTTTACTACTTTGTCTTTCTGCGTCTGTAGATGTCTCTATAAATTCACCAACAGTTATCATTAGATAATGCTTCATTTGCATATTTAAACATGGCATCTCAGAAAACTTGTAATACAATACATAATCATCTTAATGTAAGTAATGAACTTGTGAAGTTTCATGGTGATATCTATAAGTTAATTTGTTTTACCCTATTCACCTGTAGAGTCTTCAAAATATCTGTAATTTAACAAAAGATTTAAAAAAATCGATCTACAATTCAATATATATATATATTAGAATTTGGGGATATTTGTTGACGGCTATACTACACAAAGATGTCTGCAATAAGTGAAGTCTGCTAACGTTAGCTAACATTAGGGTTTGGCTATTATTGGCCATTGATTATAGATTTTTTGTATTTTTTGGCATTTTTAAAATGAAATATTTTGTTACTGTAAAACGTAATAGTATAATAGTCTGGTTCTAGTGTATGTGCATGATGGGGGTGAAGTCATTAGTGTTCTGTGTTGATGAGTTTAATCCTTATTGCGTGAACATGAGTCTGTGTGAGAAAACATTATTGATGCCTCATGAAAGCACAAATTGAATAAACTCAAATCTCGTCTTTTGCTGCAGAAAAACAGCGAATACACGAGGCGGCGACCTGGTCCGCTTTTCTTTTGCAGACTATACATCCATTCGCCCGCTCCCTTTTGGGGGATTTTACCTGCTTCAATTAAAATAGTTGAATCCACTGAACTATTCATTTGAGTATTCATTCACTGGAGTCATTGACTCGGAAATTTTCCTAATGGAATTTTCCAGCAAGAGAAGAAATGAGGTATTATAAGCTGTCCCTCGCCGTCTCTTCTTTATTTTCTTTTCTTTCTCTCAATCAGGAGAAGCGAAATCCCTCGCTTCCTCACTCCCCAGCAGTGTGTGTGTGTGTGTGTGTGTGTGTGTGTGTGTGTGTGTGTGTGTGTGTGTGTGTGTGTGTGTGTGTATAAATATGTAAATGTTGCCTAACAAGCCAAAACTAGGCCACCTTCTCCTCTGCGAACACCTGAATAGATGTGAGACAGCGGCGGTGGGAGGAGAAAGAAAGGGAGGCCAGAGGTGAGCATCTCACCGGAATATCTCACTCCGGCAGGCGCGCTGCGGATTAAACCGACACGGTTCCACACGGTGCCGCCCAAAGTACAAACTAAATGATATAAGTCTTCCCATCGCCCCTATGTATTCTTAAGAATATCACATTGGAAAAACAAGAATAGTATTTTATATTTTTCTCAGCCGTTAAAATATCTTTGTAGGGTTCTGCGTTGTGCATGTGTGACGACTTTAGCTGCATATGAAGTTCATCATTGCTGCAGAGTTTGCAATATTAAGAATATTTGAATAAATTACTTCTTATTAAAACCCATTTCTACAGACGTCATCGCTTTATTTTATTGTTGATTTTACAAAATTATTCTACAAAATTACTACATTTTATTTGGATTCATTTATTAGTTTATTTTTCATATCGATTGGTTTTATCATTTCACCTATTGAACTGTTTTATCAAGGTTTAACTGTCCGTCAAAGCACTTTGTACACTCTGATTTTATAGGTGCTATATGAATAAAGTTAAAGAGTAAGTTTCGCATAGACTTCTATACAAACAGAGGAGTCGCCCCCTGGTGGTCAGTAGAGAGAATGCTGCTTCAACACATGAAGCATCGGCAAGGCAAGGCAAGTTTATTTGTATAGCACATTTCAACAACAAGGCGATTCAAAGTGCTTCACATAAAACCATTAAAAGCATCAAAACATAATGCAGAGCCAACAGGATTTAAACAGTTAAGACAACATTAAAACAGTCAAAAAGCAAAAATAAAAATGTAATACAAGTTGCAGTGCAGTTTAAGAAATAAAATGCAGTAGTGAGATGCAGCAATTGAATCTGGTTCAATTAAAGGCAACAGCAAACAGAAAAGTCTTCAATCTGGATTTAAAGGAGCTGAGGGTCAGCAGACCTGCAGCTTTCAGGAACCTTGTTCCAGATATGTGGAGCAGAAAAGCTGAACGCTGCTTCTCCATGTTTAGTTCTGACTCTTGGAACAGAAAGTAGACCAGTCCAGACGACCTGAGGGGCCGGGATGGTTCATAAGGTAGCAGCAGATCACAAACATACTTAGGCCCTAAACCATTCAGTGCTTTATAAACCAGCAGCAGGACTTTAAAGTCAATTCTTTGTTTGACAGGAAGCTAGTGCAAAGACCTCAGAACTGGTGTGATGTGATCCACTTTCCTGGTCTTAGTGAGGACTCGAGCTGCAATGTTCTGAATCAGCTGCAGCTTTCTGATTGACTTTTTACAGAGGCCTGTGAACACACCGTTACAGTAGTCAAGTATACTGAAGATAAATGCATCAAATCCTGTTGAGCAGTGGCGGGCCGTGGATTTGGTACCTACGCCTGCTGTTTAACAGCTGATCGGCGGCGCGCCAGAGAGTCCTACCCAGACTTTCAGTCTGTCTAGTAGTATGTCATGATCGACCGTGTCGAATGCAGCACTGAGATCCAGTAATACTAAGACTGAAGTTCTGCCACTGTCTGTGTTTAAGTGGATGTCGTTGAAAACCTTAACAAGAGCAGTTTCAGTACTGTGGTGCTGACGAAAGCCGGACTGGAAGACATCGAAACAGTTATTTTTAGCCAAGAAGTTGTTCAGCTGTTGAAAAAAACACTTTTCCCATTATTTTACTTAAAAATGGGAGGTTTGATATTGGCCTATAGTTTTTCAATATTCCGGGGTCTAAACTAGCCTTCTTTAGGAGTGGTTTAATAACTGCAGTTTTTAGGGCTTGTGGGAAGACACCTGAGAGAAGGGATGTGTTTAGAATTTGTAAAAGATCAGTGGGCATGCAGTGTGAAATATCTTTTAAGAATTTTGGTAGAATATCCAAGCAGCAGGAGGATGTTTTCAGATGTTGTATAATGTCTTCTAGCCTTCTTTGGTTAATTGAGTGAAATTGTGTCATGATATTTGAATGGATGCTATTCAAAGATGGGGACAAAACATATCCTGTGGATGGTGTATGGGGATCTTTTCTTACCCGAGAAAAACCTTCACCGTAGTGGGTTCAATGGCATCAATAACATTTTTTACTTTAGAATTGAAGCCATCCACAAGCTCATGGACTGAGATGCAAGAGAGGGCTGGTGTGGAGGAGAACTTCTGGATAAATAGTTCACTGGTGTTTTCAGTGATGTAACGCTTTGTCACAACCTCGGTTTGGACATTTGTGTGTAGGGAGATTGCACTCTCAAAGAAAACACAGACATGATCAGAGTGCAACATCAGTCGCAGCAACCTTGGAAATGTCCAGACCTTTGTTCTAGAGCAGGGGTTCTTAACCTTTTTGACCTCGGGGCCCAACTTTTCAAGTACAAAGTGCCCCGGGGCCCATTCAAATATTAACACTGTATTGGTTTATTAAGTAATTGATCTCACTCTTGGTTTGACTTGTATTCAATAACTAAATCAAATCTACCTACAGTTAAACAAGCAAAAACCTTGTCAAATAAATGACATGATGCAATGTGATCATCACAAAGACATTTATTGATCATGTGTATGTAAACCTGCACAGACAACAAGTCATGGAACAAATCAAGCTAATACAATAACTCATTTAAAGGCTCAAGTCAGACATATTAACACACAAATAACTAATAATTAGATTTTTCAACAAAAACAAGGGAGACTCTAAAAAAAACTGAGAAAAAAATTGAAATTTGATAAATAATATGTGGTAATAAAATAAATACACTGCACAATTATTAGGAAAGTAGTTTTTTTTAGGATTAATTGTATTATTGAACAACTACAGTGCTCTTGGTTAATCCACAATGTTAATAAACCTCACACCTGAATATTTAAGACAATAAAAGTGAGGTTTTTACTTTATTAGGAGAATATCTGTGTGTTCACAATTATTGGGCAACTATTAGTGTGCAGACAAGTGTGCACACAATTCAAAATAATATTTTTCAAATTAAATAAACTGTAAATAACATTTAAATAAAGTGCAAATTAAAATATAGCCTTATGATGTGAATGATATGCTTCAGCCATCTTCATGTTTGCAGAACCAGAACTTGCTCTTCATATCTGTGACAGCTGGCTTTCACAGCACATTTGGAGTTGCTTGTCAGTGACGGGCAGACCTTTTCTGCATCTGTACACTGTCCTTTATCTGGAAAAATCCCACGGGCTTTCCCATGAGCGTTGGATGTTTGGTCTCTAGATACCGCTTTAGCTGTTAAGCCTTCAGTGCTGCGTTAGCTAGCGAGGTTAGCGTTAGCCCACACTCCACACAGGCTCAGGGCTCCGCCTCATTACCTCCGTTCACAAAGCCCTACTTCGTGAAGTCAGGATCATACTTGCACACACATTTAGACGTTTGGGGGGGTGTTCGGCAGCACTTTCGTCTTCATTTTTTCCGTTTTAAATACTTCTCTATAACTTTCGCTACAGGCTAACGGCTGGCTGAGTTTCTTCTTCGGCATATTGGCGCCTGTTAGACAACTGACTGACGCATTACCGCCACCAAGTGGTGGGAAGCTATATTGTAACTGAGCGTCTCGTGGATAACAGTAATATCTCTGCTGTCTTCAATTCATTACCTATGCGGTCCCGCGGCCCACAGGTGAAAATGGAAAGTTTTGGGGCGGCCCTCTAGGTGGTGCTCGCGGCCCAATGGGGGGCCGCGGCCCTATGGTTAAGAATCACTGGTCTAGAGTGTGCCCCTTGTTGTGGGTGGGACCTGTTACATGCTGAGTGAGATCATAGTTATCAAGGACACCACATAGCTCTATAGACCCTCTGTCCCAGAGACTTCTATACAACCAGAGGAGTCACCCCCTGGTGGTCAGGAGAGAGAATGCAGCTTTAACACGTGAAGCATATACTTCTATACAAACAGAGGAGTCGCCCTCTTTACTCTTCAGAAACAGAGGTTGCATTCTGCTAAGACCGCTGTGTGAAAATCGTCTGCCTGATGCCAGTCCAGAATACCAACAACCTTCTCTGTTGTTTAGTTTGGCCGACTCGGACAACTCAGGGGAAAGTAAAGAGAGATGGAGAGACACTGAGGGGAAAAGAGAGTAAATAGAAGAATAAAAACAACAAAAGCCGAGAGGCAGAACAAGTGAAGGACAGAGAGGGAGAAGAGGTGTTAATGTTGTGTGTGTGTGTGTGTGTGTGTGTGTGTGTGTGTGTGTGTGTGTGTGACGGTCTGACAGTATCTCAGGGCTACATCAGTGGCCATTAGTATTTCGTAGCACAAACACACACTTTGACAGGTCTGCTGCACCGCCCGCAGAGAGGGAAGTGTGTGTGTGTGTGTGTGTGTGTGTGTGTGTGTGTGTGTGTGTGTGTGTGCTGACCTCTTTTTTCATGTGCTCATCTCACCTCTGCATGAACTTTGATGAGCCATAACACACACATTCACACACACACACATGCACACACACTCACACACATTCACACACACACACACACACACACACACACACACACACACACACACACACACACACACACCAACAAACAACATCACTCCTAAAATGGCTTCGCTCATCAAATATGAATGATTTTCGCACCATCTGGACAGAAATCTACAGTAAACACTCTGCTCGTCTCTCCTCCCTTGTTACACTTTTCCTTCCTCTCTTTTATCCTCTAACCTTATTGGTTTATTTTTCTATTTTTATTTTCTTCTGTTTCTTAGTTTCCTCTCATTTTCCATCTCCACAACACTTCTGGTGTTTGAGGTAAACGTGTGAGATGAGGAATGTTTCTCATCTGTAGTGAAACATTCTTGGTTTAATCCCCAGTGGATGAAATGGATTCATTTCTTTTCTTGCAGTTTCATTTTCTCAACACCCGCCCTCTTCTATTTTTCCTCTTCCTCTCTTTTTGGTTTCTCCTCTCACATTTACATTTCATTTTACCCCCGAACTTCTATTTTTGTTCCACCTACATCACCCTAAACCCGACCCACCAGATGGTTTGGAGCACAGAACCGTCTGAGAAGCCGTCTTTGGAAAACACTTGGCGGGTGATTGGACAAACCATCTGTCAATCAAACTCTTGCCAAAGCCAACAGGGAGAGGAACGAACGTATATTTTACATCTAGAAAAAGCCTTCAGCGCTGTTCTTCGGTCATCTTTTGGTGAAGAAATACTCTCCGGTTCTGATATAACTGATGCTACCTTTAAGGAGCCGCCATTGTTGTGTTGCACGAACCCCTAAGCCCCGCCCCTCTCTTCTACTCTTCTGTTCCCACTTCCTTGTTATTTCACTTCTCCCCTCCTGTACTTCTTCACACTCCCTCGTCTCATCCTCCTTTCTCTTTTCCTAATCCCCTCTTCGTCTTTGTCCTCCGGCTATCTCCCTCCTATTCTCACCACTATTCTTTGTTTAAACCCCTCACCTCCTTCCTCTTTTATTGACTCCTCTCCCTCTGTCCTCGCCAGCATTTCTCCCTCTCCTCTTCATCTGTTTTCTTCCCTGTCCTCTATTTCCTCCCTGTTTCCTTCCTCATGTGTGTGCTCTCTTGAGCTTTGACGCATCAGGAAGTTGAGACACACACACACACACACACACACACACACACACACACACACACACACACACACACATACATGCACTCAGGGAGTATGGAAGCTTGTTCATATCAGCTCCAACATCAGTCATCTGTCAGCAGAACTTTTATCTGTCCATCTCTGTCTGTCTCTCTCTCTGCCTGTCTGTCACTGTGTCTCTCGGCCTTGTTCGTCCTTCTCTCTCTTTCTCTCACACACACACACACACACGCACACGCACACGCACACACACACACACACAAACAAACACACACATTCAAGGAGCAGCGGCAGCTCGTCTTTATCTTCTTATCGTTCCTCTCTGGTAGAGCATGCTGAATAAATCAACTGCAGAAAAACCCAGAGATGGAGAGGAGGAGATAGAGGGATGGAGGAGGCGGAGAGGGGCATGATGGGATATGATATGATGAATATACACAGTGTGTATTTTTGCTATTCTCATGAGGGAGAGGGATTGAAACAATGGAGGGACCAAGAAGAAAGGACGAAGGTGGAGAGCAAAGAAAGACGGAAAGAAATCTGAATGCAAAGTGACAACAGCCTGCTCACAGCCCGCCTGGCCTTCAACTTAAACAACCTCCAGTGTGTGTGTGTGTGTGTGTGTGTTTAAAACTCACTAACTTTGCCGTGAGCTAGACTTATAAGTGAGTAATTTCTATTTCATGTGGCGCTTTCTGTCTTCATATGGCGTGTAATTCCCTTCATCTATCAACTGTTATGATGGTAGAGAAATGCCGCTGACGTTGCAGTTATGAAGGAACAAAACAGAGTAAACAGGGAGAGAAAGAAAAGAGAGAATAATGGAAGAAACTGGATTAGAGCGAAAGAATAAACAGACAGAAACTACAGTCTTAGCCAGCTATAATGTTATCCATACATACATATATATATATATATATATATATATATATATATATATATATATATATATATATACATACATACATACATACACACATGTATATATATATATATATATATATATATATATATATATATATATATATATATACATGCATTCATATGTACACACATACAATACATACATACATACATACATACATACGTAAACATACATAAACATACAATACATAAGGTAAGGTAAGGGAGTTTATTGTCATTGTAAAACATACAACGAAATTAAGTTGCCGACTCATCAGTCAGTACAGTAGTAACAGGTAAAAACATGTAAAAACATGTATAAAAAACATTAAGACAGGACATTCTAATTTAGAACAAGACATTTAAAAATAAATAAATAAAACACAGGCATCAATGGCTTAACCTCATCAGCCCGCACGTACCCCTATAGGGGTACGTGCGGGCTTCTACAGGTGTTCTACAGCTCATATGACCTTGATATGAATACCAGCCCCTATTGTCCTTGATCTCTAAAGAATCAGCAACTCCTTGCCTTTAAAAATAAAAAAATAAAAAAAAATATATATATTTTAATTTTCTGCATAAATTTGATCAAAAGTCAAGAATCTGATCAAAAAATTAGTCCTCGGTCGCTCCCCAAGTTTTTTGAATTGTATTTTTGGTGACTTCCCATCATGTCCCAAAGTAATACTGCACCTCTTTAGAAAGATTAAGACCTAAATCATCCAAATATGCAATAATAATCACAATAAACACAAGCAATTACATTTTTTCAAGCCTTTCCAGTCCAAAATTCATGTTTTTCGGTTCAGAAATAAAGAAATGAGCCTTTTTTACATAAATCTTCGCCGCACCATAATGAACGACTACTTGAAATGACCGTCTGCTTCCGCATGTGTCATCTGACGCGGTTTCAGATGCCTTTGAGGAACGACGAAACCGTAGGACCTCAAAACGCGGAGGAAAAAAAATATGAAATATAGCCGTTGCTTTCTCGCAGCTCACGACGTCAATACTTTACACACAGTGATCCCACTACTACTGATAGATGCGCACAGTCTCCACGGTTACATACGTGGTACTCTTTTCGAAATCCGTCGTTGTTAGGGGTACTAAATTAGCTAAATAGTGAAACGTTATAATCGCTCAGTCATATTGAGGAGCTTTACTTTATTACGTAATTATACAAATATAACGATCTTTTTTGTTAAATGTAGTCCATCGTTTCTCTTCTCAAAAGGGTTTAGAGTACTTTAGCCGTTTCAATTTATTAAATCGGACCTGTGGTTGATGATTTAGGAGCGTTTGTGTAAAACTAAAAAGAACTTCCTCATTATCGAAAAATCGGGTGGGGGGGCTTCGTGGGCTCGGGCGGATGAAGTAAAAAAAAAAGTGTTGTGTTATTGTCTATTTTTGTCCCCCCGCAGCACTGTCCGGTGTGAGCTGGGTGGGGTGGTGGGTGTGGGGGTGATGGAGGAAACCGCTCTGGGGAAAAAGCTGTTCCTCAGCCTGTTAGTCCGGGTTTTAATAGTCCTGAATCTTCTCCCTGATGGCAGTGGAACAAACAGAGAGTGACACGGGTGTGTGATGTCCTTGTAGATGTTGCTGGCTTTCTTCTGGAGGCGGCCAGCATACACAGTGTCCAGGTCAGGGAGGGTAACCCCCACAATCCTCTGTGCGGTTCTAACCACCCGGGCCAGGTCCCTCCTGTTCTCTGCTGTGCAGCTGGAGTACCACACAGTAAAGCACTGGCAGAGGATGCTTTCTATCACACTTCTGTAGCAGTTAACCAGGAGCTCAGCCGGCAGGCCAGCTTGTTTTAGCTTCCTCAGGAAGAAGAGCCTCTGCTGGGCTTTCTTCACCAGGTGTGATGTGTTCAGGGACCAAGTGAGGTCTTTGGTAATGTGGAGTCCCAGGAATTTGATGCTGTCCACCCTCTCCACCTCCTCCCCACTTATGTAGAGTGGAGAGGGTGTGGTCCTCTTGGATCTCCTGAAGTCCACTATGACTTCCTTGGTCTTGGTGGTGTTCAGGACCAGGTTGTTGTCGGAGCACCACTCAGCCAGATGTTGGACCTCCTGTCTGTAGTGTGTCTCGTCGTTGTTGGAGATGAGTCCCACCACAGTGGTGTCGTCGGCGAACTTTACTATTGTGTTGGAGGAATAGATGGGCGAACAGTCCTGGGTGAAGAGGGTGAAGAGGGCCGGGCTGAGCACACAGCTCTGTGGTGCACCAGTGTTCAGGATGGTAGTTGTTGATGTCAGGTTCCCTATCCTCACATTATGTGGTCTGTTTGATAGAAAGTCCAGAATCCATGAACAGAGTGATGTAGAAAGTCCAAGGTTTTTGAGTTTATGCACCAATTTATGGGGGATGATGGTATTGAAGGCAGAGCTGAAGTCAATGAAGAGCATCCTGACATATGTGTTAGGGTGCTCCAGGTGAGACAGGGCTGTATGAAGTGTGATGGTGAACGCGTCCTCCGTAGATCTGTTTGCTCTGTACGCAAACTGGTGGCTGTCCAGATCAGCTGGGAGGATGTTCTTGATGTGTGTTAGTATCATCTTCTCGAAGCAATTAAACATACACACATACATATATGTACATACATACATAAACACACATAAATACATAAACATACATACATATATACATGCATACGTACATATATACAGTGGTGTATAGTAACGAAGTAGAAATACTTCGTTACTGTACTTAAGTAGTTTTTGGGGATATCTGTACTCTACTTTACTATTTATATTTCGGTTTACTTTTACTTTTACTTCACTACATTTTGCAAAGAAAACTGATACTTTTACTCCGATACATTTCCCCTGAAACCTTCGTTACTCGCTACAAAATCAAATCTATCTTTAGAAAAAAAAACACATCCGGGACTGTGGTGGAACACAGACTCCACGAAGCAGGTTTTGCGAATCACAATATTATGCATTAGCCCTCTACATCCTCTAGTCCAGCGCTCCCAAACCTTTATGCGTCACAGACCGGTTACGTGAAGACAATATTGTCACGGACCGGGTCCGACCTCGGAGAGACAGGAGACAACGACACCTGACGTGTGTTCGTTATGTCCAGTCTACTCCTAACTAAACCTTTAGTCCAGTCTACTGCTTAACTTATAACCCGCTGCACAAAGACAGGATGTGGAAATGGAAGCAGGTTTTCATGCTTTTTTTGGCGATCTCAGGATACTTTGCCTTGGTTTTAATCCAGAACACCGGCAAAGTTAAACAGATTTAAGTTTCATTTTTAGAGTAACGTGACATATTGACATGTGTCAAGAGGTTCCGTCTGAGGTTACCACAGACGGATGTATCTGGTAATTTTGCACAATAAAACATTTTTCCGGACTTGATTTTTTTAATTTAACTTACATTTTTCATTCATTCTTTCTGTTCCGGGCGGAATGAGCATACTTATAACCACACTGTTACAACTCCTTCATAGTGTCATATTGCTTTTTGGAGAATTATGATGATAAGTTCATAGTAGATGCAAAAGTATACTTAGGTACAATATATTATGTTGAACATAATATATATAGATGATCACAACTCCTGGTCCTTGGTCACGGTGGCCACAGCACTTAAAAGAATAAACTTCATAATTCTCAAAATTCTGACCCATTGCTTTTTTATTAAAAGCATGTACTTGTACTTTTACTTTCAATACTTAAGTACATTTTATATCAGAAAAATACTTTTGATACTTAAGTACAGAAAATATCAGATACTTTAAGACTTTTACTCAAGTAGTATTTTAATAGGTGACTTTTACTTTTACTGGAGTAATTTTCCAGTAAGGTATCTTTACTTTTACTCAAGTACGGCTTTTGGGTACTTTATACAACACTGCATATATATACATACATACATACATAAACATACATACATACATACGAACATACATGCATGCATACATGCATACATACATACATACATACATACATACATACATACATAAAAGCAATTGTCTTATGAATAACACACATAATACATAAACACACATACATACATAAACATACATACATACACACATACAGTACATACATACATACATGCAAACATACATGTATGCACACATACATACATACACACATACATAAACATACATACATACATAGATACACACATACAGTAGATACAGTACATACATACATACATACATACATACACACACATACATACATAAACATACATACATACATACATACATACATACATACATACATACATACACACATACAGTACATACATACAGTACATACATACATACATACATACATACATACATACATACATACATAGATACACACATACAGTACATACAGTACATACATACATACATACATACATACATACATACACACACATACTTACATACATAAACATACATACATACACACATACAGTACATACATACATACATACATACATACATACATACATACATACATACATAAAAGCAATTGTCTTATGAATAACAATCCATACATAATCAGTCCAAACTGAAGCAATTTTTTTTATCACTTATAAAAGTAATATGTTTTCAAAATGTTTGACTCGTTGCAACCAAGCGCGATCCTTTGGCATACAGTCATAAATGTGCACAAAAACAATATTAGACTGATCGGTGCAGCAGAGTGCGAGATTATACGTGGACAGACACGGTGATGCACACAAACTCATGCACAACTGAATAGATAATCTCCAGGCAGAGATAACAACACAGAAAAGACATAAAGAAAAGCAAAAAGAAGAAACTGCCCTTGAGCAAGGCACTTAACCCTCTCCTTCATCCACACATGTATAATATTATAGCAAGAGAATTTTTTTCCACATTCTGTAATCTGCTTTGCCGATATTGTTTCCCCACTTAATCATCGCGCCTCTAAACTAAGAAAAAAAAGAAAAAATTAAATTGCGAGTTAATGAGGTGCTGATTGTATTATTTCACAGCCTGGTGCTCGAGTGCACCAACTGATCTGCCTGCCGACCTGTTAATGCAACAAATTAGGAATTGATCCTGTGTCCTCACCCCACAGCCAATCACAGGAGGAGGTTCAATGTTTGGCTCAGGGACACTTTAACGGGACACGCTGGTATATATATATATATATATATACATATATATATATATATATATGTATATATATATATATATATATGTATATATATATATATATATATAGGTGAAGGAGTCACATATATGGATTTTAGTTGGACAGTCAGCAGAGGAGTCACCCCCTGGTGGTCAATAGAGAGAATGCAGCTTCAACACATAAAGCAGAGACTTCTATACAACCAGAGGAGTCAGGAGAGAGAATGCAGCTTTAATTTAACAAATTAAGTTTGCATCTTGATAATAGTTATATCAGTTTTTTATTTTGTTATTTTATCTCATATTTACTCATGTTGTGCAAATAAGCTCTACATGTTCCATCGTTTTTGTATTCATTTTTTATTTGTGTGCAGTAACACAGGAGACTTTCTAAGCGTAGAAGGAAATAAGAAAAAAATCCATAAAATGGTTCTTTCAGTATTTTTAATTGAATGGTCTGACCTCAACGCCTTCAATACACAAATAATGAAACATATAATGGAGCAGAGAACCAGGCGTTAAACTGGCTAATGGTGCAGTGTGCACACACACACACACACACACACACACACACACACACACACACACACACACACACACACACAACAACGCACACACACACACATTTGTGAAAGGTGAGCTTTTTCAAAATGAAGGCCAGAGCAGAGCAAGCCGACTGTTTCTGTTTGAAAATGTCACCAATCCATCAACCTGATAGGTAAAGGCCAGCCTTCTCATTATGCTGTCTGTGTGTGTGTGTGTGTGTGTGTGTGTGTGTGTGTGTGTGTGTGTGTGTGTGTGTGTGTGTGCCTCTGCTTTTTCGGAAGTAAAGGCTACTGACCAAGCGAAGACAGCACACACATACACACACACACTATTATGGGATGTCCTTTAATGAGCCTGCTCTGTGATTCAACAGGTCTTGTTGATCACTTGTTCACACACAATTCAGATCATCACGGATCATTTAACACGTTGGACACACACACGTCAAAACTGTTTGTCTTGAGTCTTAATTCCAGAACTTTAACTGGCTTCATGTCCTCTCCTCTCAACCTTTGGACGAAGGCGGCGCACTTTCCATTCTTCCCTTTCACAATAAAAGCCATCGACGTATAATATTCACGGGAGAGCATTCCGAACATTTCACATCTGTGACTAAAATGGTCGCACTCTGGTAGGGTGACGGAATTTGGACTCACTAATTTTGGTAACTGTACCTAAAGATATAGACACACCTTTTGATTTATCAATGGATCTGATGTCGCAATCAATCATCTCTCTCTCTCTCTCTCTCTCTCTCTCTCTCTCTCTCTCTCTCTCTCTCTCTCTCTCTCTCTCTCTCTCTCTGTAGGTGCACCATTCTTCACTACGACTCTGATCTTCCCCCGACCTCCATCATCATCACCTTCCACAATGAGGCCAGATCCACCCTGCTGCGCACAATCAGGAGGTAACACACACACACACACACACACACACACACACACACACACACACACACACACACACACACACACACACACACACACACACACTGCATGTTAACCATTTGGGAATTTGAATTTGAACAATTCTGTTTTGTAAAATATACCCAACTTTTATTTTGTGAACGTTTTTATTTATTGTTATGTGTGATTGGATCCTGTTGCTGTTTGCCGCAGTATCAGCGTGTGTGTCCCTATTAAATATCTGAGCATTGGTCCTTCAGAAGCCTGTGATTGTTGAGCTGCCAAACATTACAATAGAGATACACACACACACACACACACACACACAAACACAGTTACTCTGCTGACCCTTCGTCTCTGAACCTTCGCTCTGTCTTTCAGTTTGATGATATCAGCAGGTTGTCTCTCACACACATACACACACAACAAACCGACACACACACACACACACACACACACACACACACACACACACACACACACACACACACACACACACACACACACACACACACACACACGCATAGAGCTCCAGGTTTTGGCCCGGGTTCAGCTCATTATTCCAGTTAGTCAGCAGGGACCGGCCACGTCTCCTCACTATCACAGAGGACACTGTGTGTATTGTGACCATGTGTGTGTGTGTTTTCCATGTGCACGTGTGTGTGTGTGTGTGTGTGTGTGTGTGTGTGTGTGTGTGTGTGTGTGTGTGTGTGTGTGTGTGTGTGTGTGTGTGTGTGTCTGTCTGTCTGTCTGTCTGTCTGTCCATCCCAGCTCTTCTCAAAGCTCTGCAGTTTTCAACCAATTAAAAGACAATCTGTCTCCCTGGGCCCCTCTGCTCCCTTTTGGCTGCGGCTGTGTGTGTGTGTGTGTGTGTGTGTGTGTGTGTGTGTGTGTGTGTGTGTGTGTGTGTGTGCGACTTGGAAGAAGTTTAGCTGCCTTTTATTTTGAGTTTGTGAATTTGTTTGGGGGGGGGGGGGGGGCGGGGAAATAATTTGCTTGACATTTTATATTCAATCTTGAGATTTTTCTTTTTCAAGCTGCCTTTTTCTTACTTTAGAGGAGCCGTCGGGTCACAGACTCTCAAAGTCGAGCTTCACCAGAAGTCTTCACAGGCAGACTGAGGTACTTTTGGTAAAGTGGATGATATAAAAAAGAAGAAGAATACGTTATTAGTGCTGCAAAACATCACTTGACATTTAGAGTCTTTTTTATTTTTTTGTTCATGAGTCAGTGATTCACCTGAAGGCAGTTGACAGAGAGCGGTGATGTCACCACACCAGGACCCTATTCTTCGTACCTGGCTTACTGAGTTAGCGGGCTAATTTTCAGGATAAGATGACGTAGGTCAGGCTTTTCGGTTCCTCGCAGCAAGTTTTAAAAAATCACCATAGCAACACATCCAAAACATTTAACCTACTCCCGGGCAGGCTTACTGAAATCCACTGGCCACCCCCACCAGACAAAAAAGGCAGCTCCCTTCCTCATTGATGAAGGAGCGATATTAGTTATATTAGTTTTATAGGAAGAAAGTTCTTCCAGATCGCCAAGATCCGTTCTCACATCATCATGACTTCCTGTACGCGGCGCTATAGATTCTGCCGGCAAGGAATCATTTATTTACAAGAGCTTCTCGAGCCGCGGACACTGATCACCACAGGCGCAGCCCATTGCCCGTCTCACAGACAGAGACTATCACCCGCTGCATGCCGCGCTGTTCTTAAATTTATTTAGCGCTTAAGAAACTTATGGATGTGTTGAAAGCACTCATAATTATATGACAGTGTTATTAGTACACCATACATATCATTATTGTAGAACATGATTAAGGTGGACTCATGATGAGAATACAGAGAATCACACACAATTTCTTTTCACTGCTTCAATTGATTGAATTTCTGATTATGAATAATACATACTGATACACATATTCAAACTCCTAGTTATATGGTAATCTACACCTACATGAATATACACATATACTGTACATGTATTGCACATACAGTACATATATCCTCATAAGTATATATTTATTTGTATACTACTGCCAGCAGGCACATTTAAATAAATATAATCTGATTGATTTGGGTGATGAAGCACTTAAAATTAGCCGATACATTTTCACAACACTGACGCATTAACTAGTCTGGTATATTTGCGATGCTTATGTCTCGCAGCGGGGGCGGTGTTGTGCTGCGTTCACACCAACAACGTTGCAAAAACGTTGGAATATTCGCAACGCGTTTGCTGTGAATGATTAAGGTAATGATTTCCTCATATGGGTTCATGATCATCTCCTGTTTCTTAGTGGAGAGAAAAAAGGAAGGTTCCTCTGAGTTTATTTGCCATTGTACTGTTAGAAGATCGTGGTGTCAGTGCTCGATTATTATCCCTTCTGAAGAGGAGCAGGCACGCGCAATTATCCAGATGACTGACGTCTGGTTAGAATCAAAGAGACCGTTTCAGCACGGATCTTCCGTGGAGAAATCGAGTTCACCTGACGTCAATCATCTCGCTAATTTAAGTTGGATAATAGGATACTTTAAAAGCACTTTATGAAGTCACAACATTGTTCGGTGTACAAAAGCAAAGCTGGTTTAACAAAGGGGCAATTCATGACATACATGGGGTTAGTTTTAATTTAAATGTTCAGGATAAATAGACTGTTCTCATGGGTGCTACTATGATTCCCGTGAGCAAGGCAGCAGCGGCTGGTCGCGGACGTGGAAGTGTGAAACTTTTCTTAACGTGAAGTGAGCCATCGTCGCTCTTTTATTGATGAATGCTTTCAAAAAATAAATATATACATCTGCTTATTCTCCAATCATCGTTGGATTATGGCCAAGAAGTTTACAAAAGATATTCAGTGTTATAAAATAATATTCAGTGTTAAAAATAAAACTTTTTGAACAATATTTAGTCAAAGACAGCAAAATAAATAAATTAAAAAGTTGCAATCTAGTTTCAAGAGCTAGAAAAAAAGAAATAAAATGAAGAGCCAGATAATAGCGAGATGCGTTTTCTTACTATCTGCAATCCCGCTTTGCTCCGGGGACTCTGAAAACACTGAGCGCACTTTGAAAAAGCTCTTCATCTCGTGATCAAAGAGCTGTTTTCTGAGTGTGTGTGTGTGTGTGTGGGAGGGGCATGCCGATATTTAATCAAGCTCTGATCCGAGAATTGATCTCATCTTCTCCGTCTCCGCCGGGCGAGAGATAAGCAGGCGGAGAGGGAGAGAAAAGAAGATGTGGAGCTTTTGATGACATGTTTGGTTTGAATTGGCTTGTTTTGGGGTTCTCTCTGTGTGTGTGTGTGTGTGTGTGTGTGTGTGTGTGTGTGTGTGTGTGTGTGTGTGTGTGTGTGTGTGTGTGTGTGTCTGTGTGGGTGGGTGCGTGCGTGCGTGCGTGTGTGTGTGTGTGTGAAACTGAGCTGCAGAGGTTTTCATTATTATAGAATGAGCCACAGGAGCATCATGGGAAAAAAACGAAAGAAAAAAAAGAGCGAGGGTAGAGCTCCAGATCAGCACCAGCTCAGCACTTTGTGATTCAGTGGTCCTAGAAAAAGGCCCCGTAAAGAGTCCAGATCACTTGCTCTTCAGCTGATTGCTCAGGATTTATTGGGAGGAGGTCATTAGCCAGATTTATCGCCTTCGCTACCGACGGCAACTTTCACAGTTTTATTCTTTACTGGTGCCACTCCATTGTGCCCTCCTCCTCTCCTACGGCATGGGATCAAACATGCAG
This sequence comes from Myoxocephalus aenaeus, assembly GCA_038501785.1. Classification (NCBI taxonomy): domain Eukaryota; kingdom Metazoa; phylum Chordata; class Actinopteri; order Perciformes; family Cottidae; genus Myoxocephalus; species Myoxocephalus aenaeus. Next base: position 1,215,615 of record JBAMJR010000260.1, read on the forward strand.
TGGAACACTGATTCAAGCTCCTGATTGGATGAGAGGGTGTCACATCAGGGTGTCACATCAGAGTGTCACTGTGCTCACAGGGTGCTGATATGTGGCGCTGCAGAGCATCACCAACGTTTTTATTCAATGCTCGTTTGAGGCGTTGCTCACACAGACAGCGTCCACTGCATCAACATCATCAGACAGCAATATAGATATCAATATATGTCAATTTAGATATCAATATATGTCAATAGATATCAATATACGTCAATGTAGATATCAATATTTGACTGTGTTTAATGTGGATAGACTCGCCATTTTACCTCAGTGTTGGTTCACTTGGGCTTGTTCCCGCTCCCTTTTGGGCAACTTTTAGAGTTACTTTGTAAATTAAATTGGGCTGGAAAAATAGCCAACTTTTGGCTGCGTTTAGAAAATATTGTGTAAACATTATTATCAAAGAAGTCTTTTTAGGCTCAAAAACAAAGATGCAAAAGTCAGTAAACTTTGTTGAGTCCTCTTCGTATTTGATTGACAGTTGCATTCAGCCGTCGTCAGAGTTCAGGAAGGACCGGTTTTGACAGAATAATTACTTTGTTTGACTGAATCTTTGCGATTGCCTTTCTATTTAACCTTTTATCTTTGGTTACTGGAGGCAGATTTGTGTTTTTTTAATTTTTAATTGGCCGTTTTTGTAAAAGTTGTGATCGGACTGGACACTGACCTGTAGATGTGCAGCGCTGGGAGCAGCGTGATGAGGCAGTATTTACTGGCTGCAGATGTATTGCACGATGCATCAGCGCTGGTTTGAAGCCGAACGCATGTGGCTGAATCAGGACTCGTTTCCAAGAATAGTTTTCTGTGGATCTTCTGGGGAAGGTTTTCTGTCAGAGCACCAAAGATTTAACATGCCATGAAAGACACATAAGAAAAGAGGCATTGTGTCATTTTAAGGGATAATGTTCATTGCTGCACATTTTTTAAACTGCATGATTCTTTTTATAATCCTGAGAACAATTTAAGATGTTTTTCTTGCTTTTTTTTAATAGTGGGTATTTCATTTGTATTTCCTTTTTTTTGCTGAGAAAGTCTTCCGTTGCTGTCAGAGGTCTTGATAGAGAAATTGGTCGGGGGGAAAATGCCGGGACGCGGATGAATGGAAAGAGCAGTGGATGCAGAGGTGGGGGAGGAATGAGTGATGAATTACTTCAGCAAAGGTATAGGATGGAAGAACTGGCTGTCAGCTAACCAATCAGGCAGAGAGAGAGAGAGAGTGGGCTGAGGTACAAACAGAGAAATATGGAAAGGGAGAAAAGCTTCAGAGGATAAAGACCAAAGAAAATTGTCCCCTGAGCAAAAGCTAACCCCACATCAACAGAAGAAGAAAAAAGAAATGCCAGCGACCCGCGGAGGCCAGAAGAGATCTCGCTGAGAGCGTCGCTTGTCAGCTGTAAATAAATCCATAAATCCTGCAGCAGAGTGGCAACACAATCTGAAACCTGTAATAGAGGTTTGTGTTCAGCGAGGAGGACACAAACACAAAGGTGGAATGAATGTTTAACAACTTGAGCCAGAAGAAGTTGTTTTTTTAGTTTTGTCTTCGTGGAGTTTTTCTTTGAGTTGTTCACCGAGCCGGAAACGAAACATTTACATTGGCTTCATCTGCAGTTAATGAAGCATCAACGTTTTGTACCAAACGCTGATAGAAAGTTCCAAAGTCCCGGTCTTCCTGTCTTTAACGAGCCTCATCCGATTTTAATTTCAAATTTCGGTCATACAGCAAAGTACTGGATTAAAAAAGTATTTCTGACGGGAACATGAATATATAATAATATGAGTGAAACCTTGAAGAGTCAAGTGATCGTCAAAGTCGTCAGGCAATAGATTTCTTATCTTCCAATACCAGAAGATAATAATATCTTCCAATACTGTGCGATATATCAAAGTATGATTTTAGTTTTTATCTAGTTTTTGTGTGTAAAATCGCTACGATGTAGACACGTCTTGCACACTTTGCCTCAAATCCAAGGCTCCTGAATGTCTGAATGTCTGAATGTTTATCAGATCCGCTGCTCGAGTTCGATCCTCACCCGTTCCATGTTCAGCCGGCCCTGATGCTTCAGTGTCACGGGAGCTAATGGACTCTCCATCCGCCCGCTCTCTAAACTGCTTATACCCTGTTCTGGGGGCGGGGGGGTTGGATCCTGTTCCAGCATGCAACTTGGCAAGAGGTGTACAGCGGACAGGTGGCCAGCGAGATGCGAAATCCATGAAAACACACATCGGCCATTAATGGAGCGGGAAAGAGTTCTGCACGCCACCCTCCTCTCGTCACTAGAAGGCCAAGAGGAGGAGGGCGTGTTGGTCCAGTCTCATCCACTCCACAGCGAGTTGACACCCGCTGAGCACAGCGACTCCAGCGGGACTCGAACCCACCACCCCGGCACTCGTACAGCAGCACCCCCATTTAGCTTCAGCTCTCTTAAACATGCACGCTCTCAAGGCACTTTGGATGAAAGCGCTCTCCAAATGGCAACTGTAGGTAACGAAATATCCTCACCACCACCACCCATCTACCTAAAATTGATATATGAGTTGGAAATGAGCGGCGCTGATACCGAGCTGCTCCTCTGTGGCAGCCGACTGCGGCATTGTCAGCGGTGATAATATTTTTCTGTGAGCTGCAGATAGCTTCTCCCTCAGCACGCCTGAGGGGAGGTTAAGCCTCACAGCTAGCAGCCTGTGAACCAGAGAACGGGAGTGTGTGTGTGTGTGTGTGTGCTGTGTGTGTGTGTGTGTGTGTGTGTGTGTGTGTGTGTGTGTGTGTGTGTGTGTGTGTGTGTGAGAAAGAGAGAGAGAGAGGGGGGCAGGAAGGTGGTGAAAGGGAGGGAGGAGAGGAGGTGGAGAGAGAGAATGAAAAGACAGATTGTGTCCATCCTTCCTCTGTGTCTCGCTGTAATGGAGCCGATACCTTGTTCAACGTTGTTTTCTCTGTTTCCTCACCCTTCTCTTTAACCTTTCTACTTCCTTTCCTAACTACCTGTCTCCTAAACACACAGCGTCTCACTTCCTTTCCTAACTGTCATCTGTCTTTGTCCCATTTTCAAATGTTATAATAAACTCTCCAAAGACAACTTAGTTCTTGATCTTAATTTCAGATTTTCCCCACAATGGATGGAAAGATAGATAGATAGATCAATACATTAGATTCAGTGGAGGATTTAGTGATCTAATGAGATTAATAACTGTTCTTTCTACGTTATCGCCTCATCCCTCCATCTTCACCCCTCCTTCCATCTCTCCTATCTGCTTGCCCCACACACCTCCTCCTCCCTTCTCTTCTCCCTCCCTCCCTCCCTCTCATCCATCAATCTAATTCATCCACCTCTCCTGATCGGCCCTCGACTCCACAGACGGAGCGAGAGAGAGACTTACAACCGGGGTTATTTGTCTCCCTTACCAGCCTGCCATCTCTCTTTCTCTCTCTCTCTCTCTCTCTCTCTCTCTCTCTCTCTCTCTCTCTCTCTCTCTCTCTCTCTGTCTCTCCCACCCTGCATCCATCGCTCCACCTGATGGGGTCCGGTGCTTCAGAGACCCACAGTTTTGCTCCACACCTCCTCCATTATCAGCTTCAACTCCCTCCCTCCGTCCCTCCCTCCATCCCTCCATCCCTCCATCCCTCCCTCCCTCTCTCCTTCTCTCTCCCCTTCCTGAATTGCCTCCATCGTTCTCACTCGTAAACACTTTCCTCCCTTGATCAGTCTCAATCAACCAAAGGTCTGCCCTCATCCCCTCCGTTCATGCTTCCTTTGCTCCTTAGCTCCTTCTCCCCTCCCCCTTCTTTCGCTCCACTCTGTTCTTTCATCCCTCACTCCTTCGTTTACAGTTCAAAGTTTTCATATTTTGTTCATTTATCAACAGGAAATCAAGAAGAGCTCATTTCCATCTATTGTGCTCCCTAAACGCAGCGAAATGACACATTTTATAGATTTCATACACAACATGCACGTTCATCAATAAATCATTTCCTCCCTTTCTCTCCCTCCTTCCTTTTCTTACCCCCACTATTTTTCCCCTCCTCTTCCATCATTCTCTCCTCCACCCTTTCCTTTATCTTTTAATCGCCCACAATGATCCCGTCATCCTTCTTTTCCTCCCTTTATTCCGTCTCCGTCTCTCACCTTCTCTAAAACCTCAATATTGTCCTTCTCATCCTTCCTTGCTGCCTCCTCCCTTCTGTGATTCCTCTTTCTTCCTATTTTCTTTCCTCTTCCCTCCCTCCTCGGCCTCAACCCGAGGCGATGATGAACACAGAGGTCATTGAACGGCAGAAATAATAAAATAAAATACAGCGGAACAAAACACATTTCTTCTTATTTTCTTCAAGTAAAAAGTTTCAATCTTCCTCTTAAATGAAATGGTTTCTTAGAGGCGACATGTCATACATTTTCATAACAGGAATTTCGGCTGACATTTTCGATATGTTGTTTTATGTGGCGTGCGGTGCGTACATCATGAATTCATCAGTGTGTGTGTGTGTGTGTGTGTGTGTGTGTGTGTGTGTGTGTGTGTGTGTGTGCAGTTTGGAATTTACTTTTTCCACTTTTTTTCTCTTGTCTCTCCAGCGTTCTGAACAGGACTCCAGTTCATCTCATCCACGAGATCATTCTGGTGGACGACTTCAGTGACGACGGTGAGCTGCGGCGACACACACACACACACACACACACACACACACACACACACACAGCTGGGTCCTGCACTGTTCCAGGATTACAGGAACGAGCTGCAGGAGCGGCGTCTTGTCTGCAGCTGAGAGAGAGACACGAACATAATACTGAAAAGAGTTCAGATTGAAATGAAAACCTTGTCTTATTGTCAACAAATCCAATGAAGAGACCAAATATTAAGTAATTGGTCCCTGGAATGAACGACAATTGTCACATTTTCCACAAAAAAAGCCGGATGTTAGTGTGTTTTAAAAAAGAAAAAAAGAAAAAAAAAAGATAATACATTTTGATCCGTTTCTGGAACTTTATCCGAGTTTGTTCATCTCGTGGCCGAGGTTTTCTTTCTTAAAGGATGTCAAGGAAACAACAGAGAAGGCGACACAACCGTTTTGACTTTGGACTTGTCACATCACAAATATGGGGGGAAACACATCGAGTGAGTGAATCTTTATTAACAGTTATTTTAACACAGGTTACAACGTGCTTTTACAATAATAAATACAAAAGCCCATTTCACTGTTTCACTGGTGAAATACAGGCACATCAACTAGAAACACTAAGAAACACAAACACTTCCGTCACAGCAGTTTCGGGATGAAAAACATCAACACCAATTATTCCAGGGAGGAAAACTCTAACTCTGCAGAACGTGCACTCTGATACCGGTGGCTCGGCTCTCCGCGGTCTCTCCAACATCCCATCATCAGAGACACCTGCTGAGTCGACCTGACAGCCAATCAGGGCCGACGGTGCAGAAGTGAAAGCCCAAGTAATGAAGGTTAAATCGTGCCGGAGAGAAGAAGAAAGAAAGAACAGATGAGGGCGCAGAGCGGAGGGATGCAATCAGCGCCGGAGACGGATACACGCACGTAAACAAGCAGAGATGTGCAAATGAGCAACAAAGACACTGAACTTGAAGTCTGAGCTACAGAACGGTTTATTAAACCTTCCTTTCCTCACACAGTGTTTCATTTAATAACGTTTAGATCATGCTTTTGGCTGCTATCCTAATTTCTTGCATTGATTTATTTTGGGATATTTAACCTGGCATGAATCCTTTTTTCCCCACTGGAGAACTGCTCGACCAGAAAGACTGTTATTATTATTATTATTATTATTATTATTATTATTGTTATTATTATTATTGTTATTATTATTATTATTATTATTATTATTATTATTATTATTATTATTATTATTGCTATGAGGGATGTTTAGTCTTCTATTTAACTGGCTTCCAACCTTTCCTTCATGATGCGTGAAAATATTTCAGTCTGCATGGTACACAGCAGCATCCTCCGGTTCTGGAGAGTGAAGCCGATGCTGAAGTGTCTTAAGAGACACTGCATGTTCTCTATTGACCACCAGGGGATGACTCATCTGGTTGTATAGAAGTCTATGCTTCATGTGTTAAAGCTGCATTCTCTCTCCTGACCACCAGGGGGCGACTATTCTGGTTGTATATAAGTCTATAGAAAATGACTCTACTTCTCTCTTGTTTTATTAAACATGAGTTCATGTCTCAATCTCTAGTTTCAAGTCTTCTTCAATACAGCATGATGTTCATCTAGTAAAGTATGGTCATTTATGTCTTTTAAACCCTTTACGTTAACTGTAACCCTGTTGATCGCCTAAAAAAGTCAGAGGTCGGTTGCTCTTAGCTTCACCCTTTTGTGTCACTTCTGGTTGCAAAAGAAACCAAGATGGCGACACACACAAAACAAGATGGCCACGGCCAAAATACGTAACTCAAGACATTAAATGCTATCTTAAATACTGTGATCGTTACAGGTTAAAACATTGATGTCCCGACTGAACCTTTGGTAGAAAATTGTAGTTTTTTAATCCTATGTTGAAAAAAAAAAAGTTTCTCAAGACTAAATCCTCATAATGGGTGAAATGATTATTTCTGGGTCAAAGTATTTTTTCGGGCCTTTTATCGCAGAGCTGCCAGTTTCCTACTTGAAAGGACGAGTTCAGTGGAGAGGAGAGCGACCAGAGCTCCTTCTGGGTCAAAGGGCTCTGATGGAGGTTTCCAGTCATTCGGTTTGTTGTTTTCATATCACGACCGTGAGAGAGCAGGAGAGGCCTAAAGGTCTCACAGTTCAATTGCACACTTGATCAGTCTCTTTTTTTTCTCCTTTTGTCCACAATGAGAATTAAATTAAGTAATCAATTAGTATTTCATTGATGCATTGTGGTTTCACGAGCTCAGGAAAACATAATAAACTGATCACATGATCATAACATGATGGGCCTGATGACACCATGACAAGGTTGTTTTATTGCACGTTTAATAATTATTTCAGGATGGGCGCAAACTATTTATCCAATCTATCGATTCAGAAATTAATAATTGATAATAATTTATTTAAGACGATTGTTTAAAAATAAATAAAAAATGCTAAATATTCTGCGGTTTCAGCTTCTTGGGATGCTTTTCTTTCTTTTCAAATTCGACAAATCATTGAACCTGAAAACTCCTCGTGCGGTCAAACGGTGACGCTTAAGTTTTACTATTGTTTGGCATTTTGGGTCTAAACGATTAACCGAATAATAGATAAACAATAATGAACATAACCCTTGGAAATATTCAGTACATGTTACCGTCTGGTTTTCTCATTATTACCTAAATGATTGCACTTTTCATAAATAATACAACTAAAGTGAATCTCATTTTGACTTTGTAAGATAAGGCAATATTTTCAAAAGCCATTATAGTTCCAAATATTGTATTAAATATTAATTTCTACTTCTGTAAATTAATCATATCCCAGCTGCTCGTTTTTTTCTTGTTCTTATCTTCTTATCATTTTGACACTTTTTCCACCAGTGTTTTTTATTCAACATGTATTACACTCAGTTATTTATTTTTTATAATAAATGAATTCATCTCTAATGTTCTGCAGCTCAACAAGTGTCTGAGTTGTCAAACTGAAAGCTTTGAATTGTCATCCTGCTGCTGCTAATTTCCCTCCAGAGTCGAGAAATTACCGTATCCAGAAATATAACAATATTATATTATCTTTATTATTCTGTTCATTTGAATAATTGCTTTTTTTCTTTTCTTTCAGAGAGTGACTGCCAGCTTCTCACCAAACTGCCCAAAGTCAAATGTCTTCGCAACAACAAGAGAGAAGGTTTGTTTACATGCCTTTTAAATATGTGTGTGCGTGTACGTGTATAAAAGTATTTCTGCATATGTTTATGTGTGTGTGTGTGTGTGTGTGTGTGTGTGTGTGTGTGTGTGTGTGTGTGTGTGTGTGTGTGTGTGTGCGTGCGTGCGTGTTTGTGGGTGCATGCATGCGTGAGTGTGTGTATATATAAAAGTATTTTAGCGTACGTTTGCGTGTGCGTGTGTGTGTGTAATAAATTGGCCTTTTTCATCCCTTTGCCAAAACATTTTGACATATAAACACACACTTACTCACACAGACAGGCAGACAGGCAGGCAGATAGACACACAGACACACAGACAGACAGACAGACAGACAGACAGACAGACGGACAAACAGACGGACAGACACAGAGACAGACGGACAGGGAAGTGAAATGGATGCAATCATCTCTGGCTTCATACGGAGCCTGAGAACTGAAATGACCTGAAGTGAAGTGAAGTGACAGGAAGCGGAGCCCAGAGAGGCAGAACGAGGCCGTCGGACCGTCACAAAGAGAAAATGTTCCTGAAGAGAAAAAAAGTCGGCCGCAAATTCAAAAGCAACAAACGCCACAAACCTGGAACACTTTTCACTTCTTATTTCGCAAAAAAAAATGAAAACTTCAAGAAGAAGCTGTGTAAAAGTAGCACAAAAAAAATGCTTAACTGACAAGCGGCAAGAGAGTTAACGCCTCAATCACACTAAATATGGATGTTGCTCATTTTGGTTTTTAATGCAGCCGCGTCATGGCTACACTTATAATTTTTCTATATAATCCATTTGGAGCAGAGCCTCCATGCTCTTAAATATAGAATACCAATGAATGCTGCACACGAGTGAACATGACGGCTCGACAATGTGACGGGAACTAAAGGGAGGACACACCAACTAGAAGATGTCACCACGAAACCGTTTAAGTTTTTATTAATAAACATATAAATGAGGTTATGAATGCTGTGTGAACAAACCCCTCTGCATAAACCCTCAGAATATATGTAGGAATGAAAGAGTAAAGTTTGGTGGATGTAAGAGCTGCTGAAGTGAAGATATCTGGATCAGAGTCTGAGAACAAACTCATGGAGAGAAAATGTCCTTTAAAGAGATGTTTAGTTAGATTACACACATTCTGAAGACTCTACAGGTGAATAGGGTCAAAACATTAACTCATAGGTATCACCATGAAACTTCACCAGTTCATTACTCACATTAAGAGGAGGATGTATTGTATTACAAGTTATGTTTAAATATGAAAATGAGGCATTATGTATGGTAACTTTTGGTCAATTTAAAGAGATATCTAAAGACACAAACAGACAAAGTCGTAAAATAAACATTTAAATGTTTTGTTTTTTTTATGGTTTCTTTCCCCTCGTCTCAAAGAAAACATAACCAGTGAATGAAAAACAATGTTTCAGTCCAGGTGCCTGTAATATGCTTAATAGCGGATAAAACTCTGGCTGCTCTACACTTCCCTTGCACACTTGCAGTCTTGTATTTGTGTGTACTCCTTATGAATTTCCATTTTCCGCCGCTCTCGCTCTGTGATTTATTGTGTTGATGTGTCGCTGATGCTGTCTTTTTGTATTCAGTTTTTTTTTATGGGAACTCTGGCTGCAAAACACATTTTCTCTCCAGTGGGACAGTAAAGATAACCGTGATATATGTGTGGAAACAACTCTGATGTGAGAGTACAAATAACGAATGCATATGAAGTATGAAGCCATCGCCCCGCTGAGGTTGCTGCATTCTGATTGGCTGGAAGGTGCATATTGACTTTTAATAACCGGACATGATGCATTGCAGTTCTGAAGGAATGCACCAGTATTTAACTGCACACTGTGAATTCATTCACATGCAGAATTTCTCAAGATTGAATTGCAATTCTGTAATTCTACAGCAAACATGCTGCTTTATCGCGGTATTTCGATGCTAAAAGTCGCAATACAAAGTCATCATTTTACGATAATTTACTGCAAAAAAATGCCACAGCAACTTGCCGTGAAATTAATGCAACAATGTCGCCAGAAATTTACTGTAAACATGCAATCAAATATTTTACAGACATCTCAGGAACTATATTGTGTGACTAAACAAAATGAGAAAACGATTTGTATGTGTTAATTAACGACTGGTGTGGACGATGTGGGAGCATAACGCAAATTGTTGGTTTATTATAATTATAATAACACAAACTATGTATCAACAGCAACAAGTGGACCCCAGGAGGAACACTTTGTGAAATAAAATCGATAAAATTGAAAGACAATAAGAATAATTAATAAACAAATTACAACCCTTCACAAATTGTCATCCTCTCCGGACTACCGCGTCACTCTGAACTGACCTCGGCTCAGTTTCTCCTGCAGAGACACGCCTCCTCGCCGAGGCCACGACCCCCACGGGCACATTGTGCCGTTCCAACACAACTTCCTCCCTTGTTTTTCCTGCGAGGACCATTTATTTCCTGCACGCCTCACGCTTTCTTCCTCACATTTTATATTTCTTTGTCGTTCCAATTAGTTTTTTTTGTGTGTTTTTTTATACTCGTTCCCTTCCTCTCTCGCTCACCTCGCCCCTCTCTCTCTCTTTTAACAACAGGATCACTTGTCCTACATGCCGTCGCTGAAGGATTTCATTATAGCACAGTCATGCTGATCACACGCACACACACACACACACTGGCAGGGTTCATCAGTTCGCCTAGTTAATAGTTTATTGCTTCAGGTCCTCTGACTTGATTGTCTTTTTAATGCCCATAAAGACTCACCAGGCTTGTGCTATATGTCTTCCCTGACACACTTGCTCACATAATTGCTAACTCGCTATACTTGTGAGGACGCTTACAGACGTTCCCTGACATTAGCCGAAACCCAATCTAAAGGGACTTTTCTTCCCGCTTTGCTGAACTTGAATGCTTTTGACTGTTTTTGTAGTCCTTGTGTGTGTTTGTATGACAACTCAAAACTGTCTCTTTTCTTCTCCATTTTGCTATTTGTCTCTGTACTTCTGGGATAGACGTGATTCTATTTTTGTTCATCCTCACTTCAGCTTGCCCCTAATGGAGAGACATTTCCTCTCTAAACCTCTTAGATGGTGTCTTTTTTGTATCCAGTTTTGAGGTAAAGTATGGCTAATATTTCGCAAAAAAAAAAAAAAAAAAAAAAAAAAAAGATAAAAGTTGAAATTCTTAAATTAAATGTATTTCTTTCTTCTGACCCCTCATTCACCACATGGCCCCTGAGGATTAACTTGTGACCATTTGGAGGGGCCCGACCCTTAGTTTGTGAATCGTTGACAAGGAGGAGTCTCCGCTGATCACGCCAGGTTAATAAATTACCAAATTATGCCGCTTTTAGCCCCCTCATCAAGGTGTCCAGTGGTAGTCTGTTTTTGACAATAGTGTATTTGGATCAACTGAACACAAACTGAACAAAGACGTCAACAGCAGACCTGGACCTGTGAGGTAGTAGACAGTCGAGTTCAACAGCACAACTCTGAGACAGGTGGTAGGCAAAGTTCTTTAGTGGGGTATTCAGGCAGGGGTCAAAACCAGGAGATCAGTCAAACAAGCAAACAAATCCGATAAGGGGCAGGCAAAATCCACGGTACACTAGACAGGCAAAAACGGGGTCAGAACAGGCAGGCAAAGAGAGGGATACGCTGGAGAGTTTGGCACAATGGACAAGACAATCTGGCAGAGGACACGTGCAAGTGAGGGGACCTAAATAGTGAGCTAATGAGGGAACGGGCTGCAGGTGAGATGGGTGTGAGGGCCAGGTGACGGTGATGAGGGGTAATCAGACTTGGGTGGCAGGATCTGGAATGACAGGAGTGTGGTTAGAACTGACAGACAGGATGAAAAACACTTAATATGACGGGGAATCCGTGACAGAACCTCCCCCTCTAGGGACGGCTCTCGACGTCCCCCTTGGCTGGTCCGGGTGAGCCCTATGGAAGGCCGTGATCAGGGAGGGGTCCATGATGTTGCGAGTGGGGACCCATTGGCGCTCCTCCGGTCCATACCCCTCCCAATCAACGAGGTATTGTAGTCCCCTACCCCGTCGCCGAGATTTGAGCAGGCGACGGACTGTGTAGACAGGGCCCCCGTCGATGAGCCGGGGGGGTGGCGGGGGTCTGGGGGAGGGCTGAAGCGGGCTTTCCCAGACAGGTTTAACCCTGGAGACGTGGAAGGTGGGATGGACTCTCATGGCTGGTGGCAGACGCAGCCGGATGGCTGCAGGGTTAATGACCCGTGAAACAGGGAACAGACCCACATAACGGGCAGCCAACTTCTTGGACTCTACCCGGAGGGGAAGATCCCGAGTCGACAGCCAGACCGTAACGCGGTCTCCATCTCCTGGTTCATACGTTCCGCCTGTCCATTCGATTGAGGGTGGAATCCTGATGACAGGCTGACCGTGGCCCCCAGCCACGGTCAGCCCCCCCTAGCCTGCAAAACTCAGTCCAAAAGTGCGAGGTGAACTGTGGACCCCGGTCGGAGACCACATCTGTGGGCAGACCGTGCAGGCGGAACGGTAGGCAATTTGGTTAGTGGGATGAGCCGAGCAGACTTGGAAAATCGATCAATGACCGTGAGAATGACTGTGTTACCGTTGGAGGTGGGTAGGCTGGTTACGAAATCCAATGCGATGTGGGACCAGGGGCGATGAGGAATTGGCAGAGGATGAAGGAGACCAGAGGGAGCCTTGCGGGGGCTTTTGTGCTGAGCGCAGACTTGGCAAGCACTGACAAATCCCTTGGTGTCGTCTGCCATGGAAGACCACCAGAAGCGTTGTTTGAGTAGTGCCAGGGTGCGTCTGACTCCCGGATGGCACGCCAGACGGGAGGAATGACCCCACTGGAGTACCTGGGAACGGAGACTGTCTGGGACAAACAAGCGATTATCGGGACAAGCACTGGGAGCTGGGTGTTCTGCATGGGAGCGCTTTACCTTGTCCTCCACCTGCCAGGACACTGCACCAACAACACACTCCAAGGGTAGGATGTCTTGAGGGTGAGCCGAGGAGCCTTCAGGCTGGAATTGACGAGACAGGGCATCAGGTTTTATGTTCTTGGAGCCGGGCCTGTATGAGAGGGCAAACTCAAAACGGTTAAAAAACAGAGCCCACCTAGCTTGACGGGAGTTCAGCCGCTTCGCCGAGCGGATATATTCCAGGTTATTGTGGTCTGTCCAGACTACAAACGGCTGCTGCGCTCCCTCCAGCCAGTGTCTCCATTCCTCCAGCGCTAGTTTCACTGCCAGCAACTCCCGATTCCCAATGTCGTAATTCCTCTCTGCAGGCGACAGTTTCCGGGAGAAGAAGGCACAAGGATGAACCTTCTGATCTCCGGCAGCCCGCTGCGAGAGAACAGCCCCAACCCCAGTGTCCGAGGCGTCCACCTCCACAATGAACTGGCGGGTCAGATCTGGGAATATTAGGATGGGAGCAGACGAGAAGCGTGTCTTTAACTCACCAAGTGGTAAGCATTGCGGAGATCGAGTTTGGAAAAGATGGTTGCCCCTTGGAGCAACTCAAAAGCAGAGGAAACGAGTGGGAGGGGGTACCTGTTCTTTACAGTGATGTCGTTAAGTCCTCTGTAATCTATGCAGGAGCGCAGGGACTTGTCCTTCTTGCTGACAAAGAAAAAGCCAGCTCCAGCAGGGGATGAAGACGGCCTAATGAGGCCAGCGGCTAAGGAGTCGTTAATATATTTCTCCATGGTCTTAATCTCAGGAGCATATAGGGAAAAAAGTCTACCTCTGGGCGGAGACGTACCCGGGAGAAGGTCGATTGCACAGTCGTACAGACGGTGCGGCAGTAATGAGGTGGCCCGAGCCTTGCTGAAAACCTCCCTTAGGTCATGATATTTCCTGGGGAGATCTGAGGACTCAGTAGAGACAGGCGAGCTTGACACAGATGATAGAGCCGGTTTTAGACACACCGCATGGCAATGAGCACTCCATTGTAGAACGGTACCTGTAGACCAGTCAATGTGTGGGTTGTGTCTCGTGAGCCATGGATAGCCTAAAATGACCGGTTGCTGTGGTGAATTGATGAGATGGAAAGTGAGTGTTTCATTGTGATTACCTGACATGGTCATCGACAGGGGAGCGGATCGATGAGTAACCCTGCAGAGGAGGCGACCGTCTAAAGCGGTAGCGTGGATGGGTTCGTCCAGAACCACCTGCCCAATCCCCAGCTGTGAAGCCAGAGCCATGTCCATGAGGTTAGCATCTGCACCAGAGTCTATGAGCACTGAAACTGGGTGGTTCCTCCCTGAGCAACATAGCTGAACTGTCATCAGAGGCCGAGAGGGCATTTCAAAGTTCACACTTCGGCTCACCAGCGCCCTCTGTTTGACTGGTGAGCCCTCTCTTTTACGGGACAGGAGGTTACGAAATGACCGCTCTGACCGCAGTACAGGCATCGATTCTCCTGCAGGCGGCGCTGTCGTTCCTCGGTGGAGAGTCGGGCCCGCCCAAGCTGCATGGGCTCAGGGGCCTCGGCAGAACCGCCAAAGGCCTGTTCCGAAGGGAACCTCCCCGACTCGGCCGATTGGTGAAACGGCGCCTATGGAGCAACCGAAAACCGCCTCTCCCTCTGCCGTTCCCGCAGGCGGCCGTCGATACGGATAGAGAGCGCGATCAGGTCATCCAACTCAGTCGGAAGATCGCGAGCCGCCAGCTCGTCCTTGATGCGGTCCGACAGACCGTGGTAGAAGGCATCCAGGAGCGGAGGAGCGTTCCAGCCGCTCTCGGCTGCTGCGGTGCGGAAGTCAATGGAGTAATCCGCCACGGATCTTCCTCCCTGCTCCAGGTCCATCAAGCCTCGAGCGGCCTCTCTCCCTGGTGTGGCGTGATCGAAGACCTTCCGCAGCTCCTTGGAGAACAGCAGGAATGAAGAGCAGATCGGCGACTGTCGCTGCCACTCAGCGGCAATGTTCCCTCTAATTTTTTTCAGCACTGAGCACATTTTTTTTTTTCTGAGCGCACATTTCAGCACTGAGCAATTCGCAACCACGCGACCTGCCGAAAATAACCACAAGCCTGCGTTAGCCAGAGGGGATTCAAAGAGATGACAGCAAATACATCAATATGTATACAAGGTTGATATTTATTCAATATCCTTTATAATGGCTGGACTTTGGGAACATTTTAATGATGGTGTTTTACCAGTCAGTTTAGTTGAACTTAAAGGATCTTTGTTGAACTTCAATAAGGGGAGGTTATGACTGGTTCACTGGTTATGACTGATAATGATATATATAAAAAATAAAAGTATCAAAGGTGTTTAGTCATTTTTCAGCAGGTACAACATTTAAGTGGAACTTCATTGAAAGAAAAATGCTAATGCAGTGCTTAACAATAATTATAGGCCGATTAAATTGACATGGTGTCATTTTTCCTAAAGGTAGCCTATATAAACAATTTAATAACTGGAATGGTTTGCAACAAACTAGGCTACAAAACATGTCATTTGAATGTCATTGAGGGAGATAGGCCTATCTGTCTTTTGCCTCCGAGCAGAATTTGCAGATCACGCCACTCCTTTCTTCATATTTAAATATGTCTGAAAGTTTCATCCTACCTGTGTCAGTTTGGACTATTTCATCTAGCCACTCATGTTTGAACGTTAGGCAGACCTTTTTCTGGGGCACCTGCTCTGCCTTTTTCGCCATGGTAGCCTATAACTGCTTGAGCAGGGCCCGCCAAGAGTAGCCTAAACAGCGCCGGCCCTAGCTCATGTGGCGCTCCAGGCGAGCTTCACTCCTGGCGCCCGGAGGAGGACAGCGGGGGTGGGGGGTGCTAACGGAGGCAGAGCGCTAGCAGAGATACAGAGAGCGCATGTCGAGAAACAGGACGCTGATTGGCCGAGAAGACTCGACACATCAAAGATCTTCTATTGCGGAGGTGGCTCACTCCTATCTCAGAAACACTGGCGCAAAAAAGATTTTTAACCCCTGAAAAAAAATCGTTTGTGCGGTCTGAAAAATGTGGGCGGTCTGAAAAATCTATTGCGCGGCCACTTCGACTGGCCTGCGAGGCCGCGCACGCGCGCAGCTTAGAGGGAACACTGCTCAGCGGTTCCCCACTCCTTGGCTCTGCCCGTGAGGAGCGAGATGACGTACGCCACTCGGGCCCTGTCGGAGGGAAATATAACATAAATATAGTTTATATATAAACATATAAACTAGACAACATATAACATAAACATATAAACAACATATAAACATAGTGCAGAAACATAAAGTGAATAGTGCACAGCAGCGGTCAGACAGTTTAGCAGCAGACACGAGTCTAGATGTGGGAGTGGTGAGGTAGAGAGTTCAGCTTCCTGTAGCATGTCGGTTGGAGTCAGAGGTTCCGTCGCGGCCTGAGCAGAGTCGGCTGAACTCATGTTGGCCAGATTGTACTGTGAGGTAGTAGACAGTCGAGTTCAACAGCACAACTCTGAGACAGGTGGTAGGCAAAGTTCTTTAGTGGGGTATTCTGGCAGGGGTCAAAACCAGGAGATCAGTCAAACAAGCAAACAAATCCGATAAGGGGCAGGCAAAATCCACGGTACACTAGACAGGCAAAAACGGGGTCAGAACAGGCAGGCAAAGAGAGGGATACGCTGGAGAGTTTGGCACAATGGACAAGACAATCTGGCAGAGGACACGTGCAAGTGAGGGGACCTAAATAGTGAGCTAATGAGGGAACGGGCTGCAGGTGAGATGGGTGTGAGGGCCAGGTGACGGTGATGAGGGGTAATCAGACGTGGGTGGCAGGATCTGGAATGACAGGAGTGTGGTTAGAACTGACAGACAGGATGAAAAACACTTAATATGACGGGGAATCCGTGACAGGACCCTATTCTTCGTACCTATCTTAGTTAGCCGGATAATTTTCAGGATAAGGTCAGGCTTTTCGGTTCCTCGAAACAAGTTTAGAAAAATCACCATAGCAACACATCCCAAAATTTTAACCTGCTCCAGCACAGGCTAACTGAAATTCACTGGATAAGCTGGCCACTCCCACCGGGCAAAAATGTCAGCTCCCTTCCTCAGAGATCCCATTGATCAAGGAGCGATATTAGTTATATTAGTTTTATAGGGAGAGAGTTCTTCCAGATCGCAAAGATCCGTTCTCACATCATCATGACTTTACGAGACCTCCTTGAGTCGTACATTAAAAACCACAGGCGCACCAGAGCATCGCTCGTCTCACATACATCTCAAGTCTCAAGTCTGTGAGACACTGTGATACAGTCATGCATACAGCATGACTGTATCACAGTGTCTCACAGACTTGATCATAGCCTTGAGCCTCTTTGCAAGTGGTACATGTTTGTACAGTGTCTGCGATGCGGAGAACATCGGAAAAGCCGCTGCATGATCGACTTTGTTGAACCACGTACGAGAAATAGGGCCCTGGGCTCCGTTCCTCGTACCTGGCTAACTGAGTTAGCCGGATCATTTTCAGGATAAGATTACATAATACAGGCTTTTCGGTTCCACAAAGCAAGTTTTGCAAAATCACCATAGCAACACATCCAAACATTTGAACCTGCTCCCGCGCAGGCTAACTTAAGTTAGCTGGATAAGCTTGTAGCGATCTGGTATCACTACACACTCACATAGTCCCTGTCACAGCCGCACCCACGTCACAGACGCACCCCCGTTCGGAAACCAATCCGCGCTGTGCACTTGCAGAACGGCGGACAAAAGCGGAAATGCGGGGCGGCGCAAGAAAGGAGAGAGTACCCGGAGCGTACGGGGAGCGTAACACGTGAACGTCCGTCTTCTTTGTTTTTGATGTTTTAAGTGCGCTCTACCAAAAGTTCCTCTGTCCAACGGCAATAATAAATATCGACTCACACCCTGAGGAAGATATTGTTAGGCACAGACCTAACTGGCACCCCAAACAAACCGGTCATACCGTTACAAGCTTGGCAGCTCCCTTCATATCCCATTGATAAAGGAGCGATATTAGTTAGATTAGCGTTTTATAGGGAGAGAGTTCTTCGAGATCGGCAAGATCCGTTCTCACATCATCATGACTTCCGCAGCCGAGCATTGACTGTCTCACAGACTGTATAGATAGGATCACAGACTGGATCACAGCCTTGTGCTTTTTTGCGAGTGGTACATTTTGTACAGTGCCAGCGATGCGGGGAACATCGGGAAAGCCGCTGCATGCCGTGCTGTTGGTAAAGTCTTAATTTGGCGCTTAAGAAACTTCTGGATGTGTTCATTACATTCCCTGGCCGGCTCATTTACAGAGCCGGCCAGCATATAGGTCACTGAGGGGGGGTAATGTGGTCCCAATCACTCTTTCTGCCATCCTCATCACCCGCTGCAGATCCCTCCTGTCCTCCACTGTGCAGCTAGCAAACCACACAGTGCAGCAGTAGGTCAGGAGGCTCTCAATGGTTGCCCGATGGGAGGAAGGTGAGCCTGCTTCAGCTTCCTGAGGAAGTAGAGCCTCTGCTGGGCATTCCCCACCTGATGGGAGATGTTTTTGGACCAGGTGAGGTCTGATGAAATGTGGACTCCGGGGTATGTGAAGCAGTCCACCCTCTCCACGTACACGGAGGGCAGCGTGCTCCACCCGCCTTGCTCTCCTGAAGTCTATTATCATTTATTTCGTTTTTGTTGTGTTTAAGTCCAGGTTGTTATATGAACACCATTGTGTCAGATGTTGGATCTCCTCCCTGTAGGCTGTCTCGTTGTTGTTGGTTATCAGTCCTACTACAGCAGTGTCGTCTGCAAATTTGACCATGGTGTTAGTGGGGTGAATAGCTGTGCAGTCATATGTGAAGAGGGAATAGAGAAAAGGACTGAGGACGCACCCCTGTGGTGTTCCAGTGCTCAGGGTCAGAGTGGTTGAGGTGTGGTCCCCCATCCGGACACACTGGGGTCTGTTCCTGAGGAAGTCCAGCACCCATTTGCTCAGTGAACTGCCCAAGCCCAAGTTGCTCAATTTTTGAACCAGTTTCTGTGGAATTATTGTGTTAAGAGCAGAACTGAAATCAACAAACAGCATCCTTACATATGTGTTGTTGTGATCCAGGTGTGTAAGGGCTGCGTGAAGAGCTGTTGTGATTGCATCATCTGTTGTACTACAAATACGTTTCTACTTAACGTATCTGCTTGTTTTATCGCTTTCTGGGGGAACGTACAGACAGGGTTGCATATAGTACATGATACATAAGCGCATACAGTACATATATCCTCAGAAGTATCTATTAATTCGTATCAATTAGATACTCTTTGGGCTTGTTTTTATCTATTTATTCTGAAAAGTTGAGATAATTATTTTCACTGGCAAGATCTCATTCGACGATCCATCTATTAAGCCTACTGCCAGCAAGCACATTTAAAGAAATATAATCTGATTGATTGGGGTGATGAGGCACTTAAAATTAGCCTAAACATTTCCCCAACACTTACGCATTTAACTTGTCTGATATTTTTGCCCAGCTTCTTGTCTAGACCTCGCAGCGGTGGCGGTGTTTTGCATTGATTATGGTCTTGAATAACTCATATGCGTTCATGATCGTCTCCTGCTCGTCAGCAGAGAAAAAGAGGCTCTTCCTTTGAGTTTATTTGCCATTGTACTGTTAGAAAATCATGGTTTCGGTGATCGACGCTTCCTCCTTTTGAAATAGGACGGGCATGCGCAATTATCCTGATGACTGAAGTCTGGTTCGAATTAACAAGATTGTTTGAGCACGGATCAGCCTTTGAGAAAACGAGATAGCCTGACTTCAATCATCCAGTTAATTTAAGCTGGCTAATAGGACATTTGATCGACTTAGTTGAACCACGTACGAGGAACGGGGCCCTGAACGCTGTTTCTGTTGTTGTTGTTGTTGTGAGTCTAGGTCACCTTTAAAATCAGCTATGACTGCCGTCCTCCATGAAGGAGCAACCTTCAAACATTCAACTCTCTCTAGTCAGCGAGGACTTCTTAAAGCTACAGTACGTAACTTTAGTAGATCAAACTATATCACTGTATCCAGACATTAGTACAGATGATCTGTGTCTATTTTCAATTATAAATGACTCTACCTCAGTAAACATTGTAAACATGAGTTTATGTCTCAATCTCTAGTTTCAAGCTTCTTCAATACAGCATGATATTCATTTAGTAAACTATGGTCATTTAGAGTCAAACAGACCATAAAGCAGGGGATGCTTTAGGACGGGGCTACAAGGTGATTGACAGGTCGACACTCCTCCTCAGTCCAAATATGGTTGCAAAAAAGCCAAGATGGCGACGAACAAAATGTCAAACTCAAAGGTTTCAAAACATCCAGCAAGACGTCACAATGACTACGTCCACTTACGCTATATAGTCTATGCACACATAGCACACACACACACACACACACACACACACACACACACACACACACACACACACACACACACACACACACACACACACACACACACACACACACTGTGATGGAAAGAAACAGTAAAGAAGTATCAGTGTAAATCAACACTCTCCTGTGTGTGTGTGTGTGTGTGTGTGTGTGTGTGTGTGTGTGTGTGTGTGTGTGTGTGTGTGTGTGTGTGTGTGTGTGTGTGTATGTGTGTGTGTGTGTCCATCCATCCAGAAAATAAAGCCTTATTGAGGATGAAATGGGATTTTTAATTGGCTGAGCCTCGGCCTAACAGCGCAGCGTGAAACTTCACGGCCCTTCGTACAATGTCACCGACACACACACACACACACACACACACACACACACACACACACACACACACACACACACACACACACACACACACACAAATACAAAGGACCCAAGAGCACAGTCACATGGCACGCCCAGCCTTGTGTGCTTTTATACACACTTATTCAAAGGTGCACACACACACAGACAGAGTCAGAGTACATGTCCATGTCAGGGAGTATTGATTAGACCATTTAGTCCAAATAGAGGAGAACACACTGGCCCCCATCAGGGAGACCTCCCTAACAGGCTCATTTAAACACACACACACACGCAGAGTGTGATGGGCCTGTTAAAAGCTTGTGTCCATGTCAGACAGGGCCTCTAAGAGCCCGGCATCGATTTCCAGAGAGAGAGAGAGAGAGAGAGAGAGAGAGAGAGAGAGAATCGGTTGAGCAAGGCACTAACAATGCCAATCTTAAAGGTTTCATGCCCCTTCCAATGTCTAAGAATATGTGTGGGCGGTGGCAGATGTGTGTGTGTGTGTAACTGAGTCACAGTTTGAGAGTGTGAAAGTTGAATATATACTTATCCGATCCGCGGCCCTGAAGAGCGGCTCTGACGACTCCGAGGCCGGGCTTTCGATATCGGCTGCATCAGAGTGTGCCGTGTTAAATGCTGCACGGTCGGACATTGTATAGTACGAACGTGTGTGTGCAGTGTGTCAGACATGAAGAGGCCTCAGGGGAAAAGTTAACAAGGATGAGACCACTTGTCAGAGGCAGGATTCAAACCTGCGACTGGAGTCACAAAGGCTGCTGCATGCTGGGAAGTAACTAAGTACATTTACTCAACTGTACCAAGGTTTAATTCTGGGGTACTATATTACTAAATATTGGACTCTTTACTCTGCTACAATCATTTGCCAGCAACGGTTACCAGTTTCTTTTTAGATTTTAAACAATATAATGAATAGCACATTTCACACAAGAAATTCAGCACAAAGAATAAATAAATAATGAATGGTTAATGATAATAATAATAATAATAATTAGTATTTGTGTTATTATTAGTATTGTTGTTATAAAACATAACATCCAGTACCCATATGTGCATATTTCTAATGCCCTCTTATTTATTTGTAATTCTTTTAAACGTAAACTCAGAGTTTGCCGACTTGTGCGCATTTAATTTACGATACGCCTGTGTGACTCTTTCATGACACATTTCTATTGAGTCTCTTGTAAAATAACATTGTTTTGATTAATCTATGAGTTGTTCATGAGGTCACAGGGACTGAAACCGACATGAACATTGAATATTGATGTGTGTAATTCTGGATGATGTGACATGTGTCCCCTGTTTGCTCGTCAGGTCTCATCCGGTCCAGAGTCCGCGGGGCCGATGCCTCGAGGGCCGGGGTCCTCACCTTCCTGGACAGCCACTGTGAGGTCAACAAGGACTGGCTGCCCCCCCTGCTGCAGAGGATCAAACAGGTAGACCTCAACCAGACACCTGTGTGTGTGTGTGTGTGTGTGTGTGTGTGTGTGCGTGCGTGCGTGCGTGCGTGCGTGCGTGCGTGCGTGCGTGTGTGCGTGCGTGCATGCGCCTGTATTACTCATGTTGTCGGGACATGAATCTGTTTAATAAAATATAGTTAAATACTTAGTTATGTTCAGGAAAATATAGTTAAATACTTAGTTAGGGTTAATAAAGATTGTTAAATACTTGGTTAGGTTAATAAAGATTGTTAAATACTTGGTTAGGTTTAATAACGATTGTTAAATACTTAGTTAGGGTTAATAAAGATTGTTAAATACTTGGTTAGGTTTAATAACGATTGTTAAATATTTAGTTTGGTTTAATAAAGATTGTTAAATATTTAGTTTGGTTTAATAAAGATTGTTAAATATTTAGTTTGGTTTAATAAAGATTGTTAAATACTTAGTTATGTTTAGAAGAAGATTGTTAAATACTGTTCGGTTCAGGAAAGACTGTGGTTTGGGTTAAAATACGGAAGTCCCGTTACTTAAGTACAGAAGTCACATGACAAATAAATCAACATTGTCTTTCATCTGGGGGAAAGCTGAACATGTTTTAGTTTGACCCATCCTCCTCCGTCTTTATACTTCCTGGTTCATGATTACATGCATCTTGTGGGATATCTACAAATTACAGTGCATGTATTTCTGCCGGTTTCGCTACAAACAGCCTGCGTAGCCACATTGTGGGGACTTGCCTTTCTTTTTCGGTGGACACATGTCCCATATAATGTACACAATGTCATTACAGGATGAAGACCTGGTCTGAGGTCATCGTCAGAATTAAGCATGTAGCGGCTATAGTCCGGGTTAAGTCTCCCGTAACTGAATGTAAGTCAATGGAATGTCCCCTAAAGTGTTGAAAACACAACTGTGTGTGTGTGTGTGTGTGTGTGTGTGTGTGTGTGTGTGTGTGTGTGTGTGTGTGTGTGTGTGTGTGTGTGTGTGTGAGTGTGTCTGATGACTCCGCTGGTCGAGGTGAAATAGCGCCACGGGAGAAAATAGCTGTCGGTCTGATTGCCTCTCATTAAGAAATAAGTGCTGCACTCTCTTCTTCATCCCGCCGTCGCTGTTCTCTCTCTCTCTCTCTCTCTCTCTCTCTCTCTCTCTCTCTCTCTCTCTTCCCCTGTTTGTGTCCCTCCTTTTCCTCCTCCACCTCCTCGTAGTCTCCTCTCCTGTCACCTTGTTATCTCGCCTCGTCTTCTCCCTGCATGTCACGTTTCTTTTTACCACTTGTCATCCTCCCTTTTCTCACCTTGCCTCCTGTTTTGTCTGTCCTTACCTCCCCTCTCTCTTTGCCCTTCATCTCATCCTTTTCTTCTTCTTCTCTCCCACCTCTCTTTATCTCTCGCCTCTTATTTTCTCTTGCCATCTCACCACCCCACTTCTTTTTCCTCCTCGTTTCTCTACAAACCTTTTATTTAGCTTTCTAGACAACGTCTCCTCTGTTCTTTTCTCACCTATTTCACTTCTTTTGACTTCTCCTCCCCTCCCCTCAAAACGTCTCATCTCTTCAAGCTATTACGTCACATTATTGTCTTTCCACCTGTCCTTCCTGCCTGGTCTTTCCTTATCTATACCCTTACACCTCTTCTCCTTCTTTCTTTTCCCATCGCCTCCTTCACACCTCTCCTTTTCCTCCTCTCTTACATAAATTTCTGTCTCTCTTTACAGCTCCTCTCACCTCCCTTTCTTTCCTTTTTACCACCTTCTTGGACCTCTTTCCTGCATCCTCTTCCACTCGTTTCCTCCTGTCCTCACCTCCCTTCTCACGTCCTCAAACCTTTATTGCTCTCCACCTTCCTTCTCTTTGCACCTCCATTCACCTCCATTTCTTCTTTTTTTTCCTCTTTTCATACCACCTTGTCTCCTCCCCTCCGCATTGTCTGTCCTTTTAACCTCCCCTCGTCTTCTCATCTTCCTCACTCTCTCCTCACACTTCCTCTCTTCTTTTCTCTACCCATGTCTCCTGCTTCCTTTACCTGTCCTCTGCTCTTTACACCTCCACTTACTATCTCGTCTCCTATATCATCTTTTTTCTCCTTGGACCTCCTTGAACCTCTTCCACTCTTGTCTCTTCCCTATTTCCTCCCATTCTCTCCTCCCTTCTCATGTCCTCTAACCTGTATTGTTTTTTACACCTCCTCTTCTCATTTCTCTTTTTACAATCCTTTACCTCTTCTCTCTGGACCTTCTTCCACCTCTGTCGCTTTATTACTACTTTTCTCTATTTTCTACCGTTCTTGTCTCCTTTTTTTTTTACTATATCTCATCCTATCTATGGCCTTTTCTCACATGTCACCTCCTCTCTCCTCCTCTCCCCCTCCTCTCTTCACACCTTCTGCCCTCCTCATTTTCTCCCCTGTCTCCTCCTCCTCCATCAAGTCAACAGTTGTTCCTGCTGATATTAAAGACCTTTGATCTCCATCTGTAGAGCAGCAATCAATAAGTAAACCACAGAGCCGATCAGATTCTGCTGCTGTACCAACATCATCCATATTTATACCCACGCTTTAAGTGTGTGTGTGTGTGTGTGTGTGTGTGTGTGTGTGTGTGTGTGTGTGTGTGTGTGCGCGTGTGCAGCAGAGTCATCCGTCACTGTCTGCCCAGTCGCTTTATAGTCATATATTTAGATTTAAATGTATGAGGTATTGATCCAGGTAAACACACACACTGCAGAACTCCATAAATAAATATTCTCCCCAAAATAATTGTGTGTCTTGTTGATATAGAGCGCTAAAGTCTGGCCCAACTTCCAGGTTTCCACTTGCTTTCATGCTGTTTTCACATGACGATTAAATTTTTTCAGTCAAACAAACACAGGACTTTCACCCGGGAGACCGCTGTTGAAACCAAAAGTAAATGTTGACCGTATGCTTGTTACTTCAAATTTTTGTTACGTGATGTTACGTAATGTTACGATGGTTGTTATTTATTTCCGATAGTAAACCATCTGAACCAGGTTCTGTTGCCTAAACCGAACCAATCGTTTCTTGATAAACGAGCAAGATTTTAAAAGGATTTCAGTGTTGCCAACTCTTTTTCAATGAAAGTAGCGAGCAGCACGAGCTGCAAACGCTGCAAAAGCTGGTGGGACGGGATATATTATCGTATTTTGTTTTCTTCAGAAATGTCACCTGTACTCTGCAGAAACGTACAATGCCAACATATTTTTCTCAGCTACTGGGTGTTCAACCCAGTGTTGCTGTCGAGGACACGCTTGACACAACAAACAAAAACAAGATATTTAAAAAAATGTCTGCCGACAAGGTTGATGAGTTGCAGCCGACCATACCTGAAAGAACCTTAAAGACAACCCTGCAACATCTAAACATGCAGCTTGCATGCATTCCTACTGGGTGTCCTTGTGCAGAATTTTGGACATGAAAGTGGAGGTTTGCACCTGCTGAACTATTATTCATTCTATTGTGGATTATATTTGGTAATGAACTGTGTAATACAGCGCCGACAGGATACATGCATGAAGGATGCTGATAATAATGACAATAATGCAGGATGCTTTGAGGGGGCAGTTGGGCTCTCAGCTCGGTCATCAAATTTTCTCATTTTCAAATCAGGTTGGGGGGGGGGAGTAAGAAATGGCTGAAATTAAAAAAAATGCTCCCAAGCGATTTCAAAATCACACTCATCCAATTACAACAGTAATGTCGCGAATGCTTCACCCCGAGTGTGGCTCGGTGTCATTAACGCAGCGGCTATTAAAGCAGATGCAGAGGCGGCTTTGTAATGGGATGCGGCCTGCCTCCCCTCGCACTGACCCTGCAGCTAATGGGCCAGAACCGCTCCACCTGCTCGCCGGTATCACTGGCTGAAGCTGTCCAGCCGTTCGACCAAACTAATAGACGGGCACTCCTTGATCTAACAAGGGCCTCAGATATACCGTGCTTTTTTTTGTTTCCTTGTGGAGAGCAAATGGTGCCATGGAGGTGGAAAATGTGAGGGGAAATGAGATGCAGAAATCTCTGTAGTTTCAGGTTTCAGACTCTATTTAATGGTTCAGGACGCGACGACTGAAATGAATCCATAAGAGTCGTATGACCGTATGGATCGTAATAGTAAGGAGGGATACTGGCATAAAGGAAAACACTTTAAACCAGCATCTTCATCTTTTACCCTGGTTTTGATCTTGTTAACAGTTATTTATCTAGACACAAATGAATCAAATGCATATATTCTATTGTAGGACTTAAAGGAAAAGTTTACCATTTGGGAAAATGTTGGTTTAAATGTCTAGCTTAGCATAAAAACTGGAGGCAGGTGCCGACCGCTAATCGACTATCGATTGTTTGAAGGTGCAAGATCTGAGATTTTGGAGCTTTTCGATTGCCTCTCAACGGATCTCAGCATGTCAACAGCAAGCTGGCGGCTCACAGCTAACAGTGCTAACAGCACTAACAGCGCCAATAGTGCTAACAGTGCCGGAGCTAACAGTGTTCTTGTCCTCAAACTTTCTGTGCCTCTTTTATTTTATTTTTTGGGAGTAAAATCCAGTTCATACCAGAACATCTGAAGGACCCTGCTGTTGTTTCCCAGAAGTCAGCACTTAAAGGTCTCCTTGAGACATCAGCTCACATCTCGTCTCCTCGCCCTTCACATCCTCGAACGCTAATAACATGAAAAGGCCAATTTGCCAACGTCCTTGTGCATTCATTGCGTTATTTATAAAGTCTCCTCTCACTTCAAAGAGTCCTCTGCGTTTCTTATTTTCATACGGCTCAACAGTCTGACATCAACGCCGGTGAAAGTGAATAAAAATGGGACAGAATTGGAGGCAGAGGTCACCCTCACCTTGCTAAATGTGAAATTCCTTTTAATATGTTGCCGATTATTAAAAAGAACCTTGGAATATACACAGTCTGTTTCTCACACACACACACACACACACACACACACACACACAGGACTGAATTTTTTTTAATTTGTTGCAATGAAAGTTGATGGTCTGCACACAAGAACGCGTTCACCTTCTCTGTGGTTTTGTCTCTGGCTTTTCTCTCTTTTATGATTTTATCTGAAACTTTGATATGTATGTATTATTTACAGCCCTAACCCATGAATGTGTGTGTGTGTGTGTGTGTGTGTGTGTGTGTGTGTGTGTGTGTGTGTGTGTGTGTGTGTGTGTGTGTGTGTGTGTGTTTTGTGTCCAGGACCCAACCTGTGTGGTCAGCCCGGTCATCGACATCATCAACATGGACACTTTTGCCTACGTGGCGGCCTCCGCTGATCTCCGTGGAGGTACGTATGGAAATGTTTTCCTCCATCTACACTATTTTGAGAAATTAAAATCGAGTCCGAGGGTGTCTTTTGATGACAGAGAGAAAACACCTGAGAGAGTTTCTGATTTATGAGGGAGCCCTTCGGGATGAGTTCATGGTCCTGCTCTCGCTACCATGAACCTCAAACAACAGCAATGTCCCTCAAGAGTAGTCCTTTTTCTTTGAATGTAATCTTTAATGAATAACGCTGGATTCATATATATATATATATACATACACACACACACACACACACACACACACACACACACACACACACACACACATATATACACATATATATACACACACATACATGTATAGGGACATCTATTTATATATATATATATATATATATATATATATATATATATATTATATATATATATATATATATATATATATATATATTATATATATATATATATATATATATATATATATATATATATATATATATATATAAAAAGGTCCTGATTGTATTCATGTAATGTTATATATATTTCCACTTTTTGCTTTTGTAACTGACCGCCTTGAGTTAATTTCTTCACATTTGGACTTGAGGATGAACTAATCAGAACATTTTGACCTCACAAAACACTATTTTGGCCATAACTCAATAAAAGGTAATTATACTTTATTAATTATTTGTATCCGCATACTGTATACAATTTGACTTTGACTAAATAAAGCTGACATTACCTGGACAAACAATGAATGGGAATTACACCTCCAAAAATGCTAACCTTTAGCATCTGTATGCAACATTCGTGAAAACAGAAGTTTTATTTTTAAAAGACATGATGTATACTGACACGGCCTCACTGACACGTCCACACATGGTGCCAGAGTAATAGTTCATAGCTTGAAGCCTTGGTAGTGGGAGAACGCCCTCCATTTGTGTGTCCTCCATTTGCAGAACGCTGCTTCGAGGATAATTATCTGTGCAGTCTTGAAAGCTCGAAACTAAATAGTCACTAATGGCGGTGAAATTGGAGCGTGCAGATTGTGTGCGGATGAATCAGTAACTGCCCTTTTGCAGATTGATGACGCAGAGCGGGCGATCTGAGAAATACCCTTTTTAGCCTCGACAAGACTCAGACAAGCTGGAACCAAACGGCGTGATAATGCGTCAGAACAATTCACATCTGTGCTCGCCGCCCGCCTGTCATCGCTCATGTTTCTCTCCTGAGAAACTTGCGGAGCCGCTCTCTTTCCATTAGCCTGTCTTACTCCAATCTTCCTCTCTCGACAACAGCAATCCGCCAATCAATGCTGATGATAGCGCTGTCCATGGCTCTCCCTCTCTCTTTCACACACACACACACACACACACACACCAATGGTACATAGAAATCAATGGTCAAAGTTCGGCTCACGAAGGACATTTTAATTATAGATGAAGCTGTCGCTCATAACATAAAAAAAGATGGTTATAAGATGGACTTTCATTGATTCACATATGGGGGATGGGAGCGCTGTGGCTGACACTCCTTGGCCTGCTGTACTGCCTTTATCAGCAGAGACGCACACACACACACTCACACACATACACACTCTCACACACACACACACACCAACACACTGCCCGGTTGTACGTCCGGACACAATGAAACAGATGGATTATCGACAAAGGAAGTAGAAGATAATTCAATAGGCATGAATCAAACTTGGAATTGTAACACTAATACAGAGCTATCAGTAAGTGATTATTTGATTTTTTATCATGTCTGTTCACTCCCAACTCGTCGAGCATACTGACATTCTGAATGAGACTCCAATGTAAACCCATCCGCTTCGGTCTTCAACATTAGAGCCGCTGTTTGTATCCCGTGTGAAGCCAAGAATCAAATTAGCGGCAGTTCTGGAACAAAATATTTGAACTCAAACTGAGATCTTTTCCTAATGCTAAGTGTAACAAGATTCGTTACCTCCGGGTCCCCCCCAGCCCAAATGACACACGCAGTCGTTGATTCTGGCTGGCAATGACTTTATTGGGACCTGCGTTCCTTGCCCCTCGTTCCCCCTCCTCTGACCATCTTCTGGTTTATATAGCCAAGACACCCAAAACACACCCACCCACCCCCCCCCACACACACACACACCCACAACCAATCTATTCCAGCTGAGGCCAATTAGGTCTCGTCCAGACACCTGTTCCCTGAGTCGCTTCTCCCCTCCCCCCCCCTCCAGCTGAGCTAACCACGCCCCTGCCACCACACTAAGAAAGTACTTTTGTTGCCTCAACCTAGCCAAGTAGACCTACAAACTAAGTTGGAAGTTTATTTTGAAAAAAACACTGTATGCATGTTTCAAGTCTAAATTGTACGTTTCATGCAGTGGCGCGAACAGCCGGCGAGCTAACAGCGAGCTAGCGCAGACCTGCTTTCCATCGCGCCTCGGGTGGCCAAGCAGGGTGAGATGTGCCACGGGGCGGGGAGGACAGCAGGTCCAAGGCTGCGGTCGAATAGTCCATTTTGGTTAGGAACCTTCCTAACTGAGTGAAATGACCCGGAAGTACCTCAGTGGCCGCCATGATAAGTGCCGGTCGAATTGTCCAAACGCAAAGGAAAGGAGCTTCAATGCTTCCTAATTTAGCTCCTTTAGCATAGGAACCACTGGACCTTCCTTACG
This sequence comes from Myoxocephalus aenaeus, assembly GCA_038501785.1. Lineage (NCBI taxonomy): Eukaryota > Metazoa > Chordata > Actinopteri > Perciformes > Cottidae > Myoxocephalus > Myoxocephalus aenaeus. The sequence goes on from JBAMJR010000260.1 coordinate 1,245,607, forward strand.
AAAGGAAAGGAGATAAGGCCGACCCACAATTCCTTGCGGCGGCAACATTTAAAGTGACGTATCATTCGGCCGTTCACGAGAACAGACGATCATGACCGACACACGCAGATCATGTAAATAACTGTTGCTATAACTTGGAAACACTTTCAATAATCTGTTAAACCTGCTGGCAAACTAAAAACGTTACGTTGCTGAAAAGTGCTGTAAAGTGATCAAACTGACGTATTTTATATTCTATCTGGTGTTGAACTGCAGCTTCAGCCCTCATTCTTTTATTTTATTTGACTTCAGTTACAGAAGCTTTAGTGAAAGAGTTAAACTGGACGAGCTCTTCAGTCTGAGTCATGTTTCTGATTATCATCTTTTTAATCAACTATTTTGTCACATTACAATAAAACATATCAAGTCAACACGAGTTGTGTGATGTTTCATAAACTGTTGTATGCATATTTTTATGATCAGATTATAATCTGCATGTAAATAAACCATAACAACATAAAGGGATATGAGACACACATATATGACACACATCGTTTGTGGGATAACGTATTTAATTCAGCATGTTTGAAACTGAACAAAGAGACAGTTTTAGTAGCTTTGTACGTTGGTTTCACTTTCATATTCCTTCGTTCATTTCTATTCCAACCTCGTTATTAAAGTAATACTATGAACCGGGTTGTTTATGTCGTTATGACGCAACACTGTAAGAAGACGGACGAAGTATATAAACTGCGCTTTTTGTAGTCCTTCTTCAGAACATTGTAGTTTCACCGCTGGCTACAGACTGACGTCACTAACATGCGCCTGCCGTCGCGTCATAACTACGTCGCTTAGTGAAAGTGGAGTCGGATTTGCCAAACACCGCGGTTGTCTTCTCCTAACTCCTTATGAATTCTCCTTCCCATCTTTCCTTAACCCTGTGACGTTTTCCACAGAGGTTAAGGAAAAGTGCTTAGGGTTAGACGTTAGGAGGTAATTATTTGACTATTCGACCGCAGCCCTAGTGTTATACAGTGTCCACAGGAAAAGTCTGCAGCTGCTTCTTCTTCAGTTTAATGGCGGATTGCAACCAACTTGACTAGGTGCATACCGCCACCTAGTGTACCGGAGTGTGTGAACCCATCTAGCTGGCTGTCACCATGTAGATTAACCGGCTTCTCTACCATAGAGAGAAACAGAGGTAAAATGTGATTGGGCAAGAGCGTTAAGCAGAGCGCTTAAGCAGCATAGGCCAGAAGCAAGACAGGAGCTGGTCAATGAGAAAATAAGCTAAAAGGGAAAAATAAGTATAATACATGTAGTGTATTTGTGAAAAACAATTACATTATTAAATAGATATAACTTTTAATTATAAAAAAAAAAAAAATCATAAAATTGCTTTAACTTTGTGATTCTGTTTAGGTTAAGTTATCTTTAAACATGGTAGTTTATTTTGAAAAGACACAACACATGTAACAAGTGTAAACTAGATGTTTCCTGTGAGCACAGAGGTTTATTTTCAAAAGACACTGTATGCATGTTTCAAGTCTAAATTGTACATTTCCTTTAAATATGGAAGTTCATTTTGATAAAATCGGTTTGCCATGATTCCAGTCGTTGGTAGTATTGCTTCCCTCCTCATACAGGATATATGTATATATATTTTCATAAAGCCTTGCCACAGTACTTTGTACATTATAATAATGTACTTTTTCTCTCTCAGGTTTTGATTGGAGCCTCCACTTCAAGTGGGAGCAGCTGTCATCTGAACAGAGAGCTCGTCGGACCGACCCGGCCCAGCCCATCAAGTAACACACACGTATAATGTCATTGCATGTATGAACACAAATGTACAATAGAGTGTGCACATCATAGAGAGAGAGAGAGAGAGAGAGAGAGAGAGAGAGAGAGAGAGAATAATTGTATAAAAATGAGTAAAGTTATGTTTTCACACGAGATATGAAGAATTTTTTAAAATCGAACTTCAATTTTTCAGCTTTAGGGACATATTATCATTTTACACTTGTGCCTTATGACAATTGTGCCTCATCATATAGAGAGCTGAGCTTGTTCTGCAATTTTAGATGTAACACATAGGTATATATCTCGTATGCAAGTTTCTTTAAAAGGTGAATTTAAGAAATTATGTAAAATCGAGAAAAATGCCTAAGACCCTGTGTGTGTCATGATGCAGCTTGTTCATTATGATGCTCTGTCTCTACTGAGAGATGTCTGTGTGCTGCTTCTGTCTGAACGTTGTCAACCTGCGGGGGCCGGACTGAGTCACCCTGTCCGTCTGGCAACATGCAACGCTTTTTTTTAGATTAACTATACTTGTGAGGACTTCACTCTCACTCTCTTTCACCAACACAGCTAGCTTTACACAACAAATACATCGAGGAGACGTATTGAACGATATTTTTCAACATATTTCATCATGTTTTTGTGTGTTAAGGGCTACAAAAACTCACGACTGCAATGCAATTATATGGAGGCAATTTGGCAAAGTCAATGTATTAAAAGTGTCTTAAATCTACATGAGAATATAGCTTTGCTGCCCACCAGGGGGCGACTCCTCTGGTTGTATAGAAGTTTATGCTTCATGTGTTAAAACTGCATGCTCTCTACTGACCACGAGGGGGCGACTCCTCTGGTTGTATAGAAGTCTATGCTTCATGTTTCATGGCATGATGTTGATTTAGTAAATTATGGTAATTTAGAGTCAAACTGACTATAAAGCAGGGGATGCTTTAGGGCGGGGCTACAAGTTGATTGACAGGTCTCTACCAGAGAGTTCTCCACAGAAGAAGAACAGTGTAAAGAGTTTCACAGCACTATTTAAAAATAAATAGACTAAAACAACTAGGTAATATAACTAGAAAATAGATTGAAACATATCAAAGTTACCTTTTTTAATTAATAACACTGAGATACTATGGTCCAGGAGTAAATGAAAATGTTTTTCCCATGAAAACATTCCCAGTGTTTTTTCGCGTCTGAAAATCCCAGAAACTCTTCCGGGGTCAACCGGCCTTTTCGGTTCAACAGCACAAACACCAGTGGCGGCTGGTGTCAAATTTTTTTGGTAGGGCCATCTAATCAATTTCAACAAACATCCCCATATGATTCAATTCAAAAAAAGGTATCACGCATTATTACTTTGCAGTTAAACATTTGACATAATAATCTCTTATTAATACAATTCAGTATATATATCATGTCGCATACCCCTCCGACAGATGGGTCGCGAGCCGCCTTCAAAATAAAAGCATCTCATCTTAACGCAGGTAAAACACATATCAAAAACAACAACATTGATTGACAAACCGTTTTTAAAGCCAGAACACAAAGGAGTCAGTCTCGTCATGCAAGGCTAGCTCAAAAGCACCACAAAACTTCACACAATCAATTATTTTGGATAAAATGTGCCCGTTTTTATCCACCTCATTGTGTTTCTTTGCCACAGCCAGGCGTCCGTGGGTAGCATGTTGACTTAGCTTCATATGCTAGTTTAATAGCTTGACAGTAATCCATGTGTGTTCTCCATGCGTGTCCTCCTGGTGTTCTCATGTTTTCTTTTCGGTCCACGTTGATTTAAAAAGCAAGCATGGAAAATAAAATACGGCATTAGCACGACTGCATCCAGCAGCTAGCTTAGCCAAACCGTCCTGTGTAGCTTAGCCGTCTGCACAGAAGCTCAAGCTGCTCCCTTTCACGCCAGTCTGTTGTTTTATGGTGATGTCCGGTTGATCTCGGACCAGTTGTTTTACCTGTAGTTTCTGCGCCAAAGGTCTTCTCTCAAACGGGTGTTGGAGGAGAGATTATACCGAGTTATACCGTTTGTTTTTCTGTGAAGAGCAGTGCTCCTGCTTGCACTCGCCGCTGTCATGTTGTTATAATGGGTGGCGCGCGCCTCGTCTGCCCTGACGAGAAGGAGAGACGGGAACGCGCAGCCTGGGGCGACTCATTATTATCTTTAATCAGTGATTGGCTAAACTGCTTATTAGACCCGTCTTTCTTGGGCAAAATCGATCTAGCCCCACCACGTGCCCCACCACGTGCCCCACCACGTGCACTGGAGCAGCTGAGAGGACAAGCAGGAAAGCATATATTTTGAGCAGATATCCTATTTTACAAATATTACTGGGTATATTCCATAGCTCAAAAACACTAATATTGACAATTTGTATAATGTATTAATATTATTATATTAAAAAAAATTGGTGGCTCAAGGTGAGTGGGCCAGGCCCCGTGTCCCTCTATTGGCTGGCCACCACTGACACACACACACACACACACACACACACACACACACACACACACACACACACACAAACATGGCCGATCTTCTCAGTTTATTTATTTGCAAAATTATTTTAATTAATTTTAATTTCCTCTCTCGCATACAAAGCGCACACAAACTCCTTTTACACACTGAGCTTAAAAAAGAGTTTCATGTGCTTCCACCCACACACACACAAACACACACACTGCTATTTGCAGGCGGGTGACGGTAATTGTTGTTAAACAGAGGGTATGTGATGACACGTGCTGGCCCGCAGCTATTCACTCACCACATTGTCCATGTGTGTGTGTGTGTGTGTGTGTGTGTGTGTGTGTGTGTGTGTGTGTGTGTGTGTGTGTGTGTGTGTGTGTGTGTGTGTGTGAGAGAGAGAGAGAGCCTTCATACTTTTCCATTTGATTAGATTTGTCTCATCGTCTCTCTTGTTGTTGTTGTTGTTGTTTCCCTCTCTCAGAACTCCCATCATCGCGGGCGGCCTCTTTGTGATTGACAGGTCCTGGTTCAATCACCTCGGCAAATACGACACGGCCATGGACATCTGGGGCGGGGAGAACTTTGGTGAGTCGCCTACGCCGGCCAATCGTTTCCATGTGTCGTCAAGGACATGAAATAGTTTAAAAACATGAGCCCCACTTTGTTACATGTTACATCAGTGTGTGTGTGTGTGTGTGTGTCTGTGTGTGTGTGTGTGTGTGTGTGTGTGTGTGTGTGTGTGTGTGTGTGTGTGTGTGTGTGTGTGTGTGTGTGTGTGTGTGTGTGTGCAACACAGTACTCCTTTCCGAGCCAGGATGCGGAGGTTGATCCTCTTTTCTTTTTTTGGGGGGGGGGGGGGGGGGGGCTTCTGCAACTCCGATAGTCTGATGGTGTGTTTAAGAGCGCTGCTGCAAGTAAAAAGTTGTTTTCATAATTATACTCGTTAAATACTCTCTAATCCGAGGAGTCACCAGAAACCCTGTTGCTTATCTGCTTTATTCAGCTTTAACAGTTTGGTCGAAGGTCTACCAACTGCAACATCATCCCCAAATACTGAATTATTACAGTATATACAGTTATATCATAGTGTCAATATAGTATATTTATTTATGTTTTTTAACATAGTATTCTGAGCTGACATAGGTAAGATACCAGTGAGGATCACATCCCCGTCATATAAACTAATAAAATACAACAATGTGCACCGTAGAAATCGGCGATAACATCAAATATGAATATCACCACTGAGTGAAGGTGAACTTTTCATTCAGCTGAGAGAAAATATAAAAAAAAGTCTTTACAGTCTGACGTCCATCCAGCAGCAACATCTGGCTCTCCTGCTGCTACCTGCCTGCAGTCATCTGAACTGTGTGTGTGTGTGTGTGTGTGTGTGTGTGTGTGTGTGTGTGTGTGTGTGTGTGTGTGTGCGTGTGTGTGCGTGCGTGTGTGCACGCTCAGTAACAGTGTTTGAGTCAGTTTGCCGATTGCTGTACAGCTGCTTTTCTCAGATCAATTAAATACTGCTATCCCGTTTTCCCTCTCTTTCAGACGTACACACACACACACACACACACACACACACACACACACACACACACACACACTCATTTGCTCTCTGTTGTGCTCCTGTCAGTCTCACAGGCTCTGTGTCTGTGTCTCAGTTTCTCGCTGACTTCTCTTGTTCTCCTTTGTACTCTGCGGTGTTTCATCTTTACTTCCAATCTCTCCTCTTCCTCATCAAACCCGGTCCACACTCTTCCTCTCTCTCTCTCTCTCTCTCTCTCAGTTCGCAGCATCTCATTCTTTTTTAGGGAAACTTCCCTCTTCTCTCTAGTGGCTCTGCTCGGTTGCATTACACACACACACACACACACACACACACACACACACACACACACACACACACACACACACACACACACACTCACACACACACACACACACACACACACACACACACACACACACACACACACACACATATGATGCGGAGAGAACGAGCGCATGCATCATCAGCATGTCGTCTAATGCACAAGACGCACAAATGCACATGCAGGACACTGAATCAGACAAAACATATTCAGAGTCCGTCAGCGTTCCTCATGAAACATTCAGAGAGTTTTGTCCCACTTAGCGTCGAGCTGAAGAGAAACACGGAGACCGAACTTCAAACGACCACCGAGGCCGTAAAGGTACCTCGTTACCATGACGACACAGTAAAGTGACTGTGAGGAGCTTTGAACTGGTCCTGAACCAGTATCAGTTTGGTCCTCTATAGACCTCGATCAGTAACCAGACCACCAGAGAGAAGTCTGGTTCTATAGAGTTCTTCTTAAAGATCCTCATCGGAGCCACCGGGTCGGATTCTGGTGAAACCAGATGACATCATGCAGGTCCACCAGAATCTCCTTCAGCACAGACTCTAGCGGGGCCTCCAGCAGAGACCAGCCACCGTAGACAGGCCCAGATCCAGCTTCACCTGCAGCCTCGGACCTGCAGTCGGAGCTCCGGAGGGAAGAGGAGAGTTCAGCTCAAGGCAGCAGCAGCGCCGCCGCCGCCTCCTCCTCCTCCTCCTCCTCCTCCTCCTCCTCCTCCTCCTCCAGGACGTATTGTTGGACCCACTGGATGGAACAGGGGCACGGGAGAACCAGAACCAGGACTGAGAGGGGCAGACTGTCAGACCCTGCTGCAGTAAAATGAGAGGTTTTCTAAAAGGACCCTGGTGTTTAGAGACACTACCACTTTAGTCCACTCCACACAAAATACAAAAGAACGTCAGCAAGTGCCTCATAATGGAAAGAAGAGTTACACAGAAACAGGAAAACTCTCACATCTATTCTCGACATGATGTCAGCGATGTTTTGTCACCGTGCTGGACTAAGAAAAGAAAAGAGAAAATGAATATGTCGCCAGAAATAAAAATAAAAACACCTTTTATATCCACCGGGTTAACCCTTCGTCCACGGAGCCCGCGGTTTCGCGTGGTGACACTTGAAACTTTTCTCTAAGTTTCTAAAATATTCACAGCACCCCGATAATACATCGCAAAAATATAATTTTACGTCTGGCGGAAAGAGACGGCTTCCTGCTTCCGGGTGCCTGCCCAGGCAGAGCCCAGCATAATTTTAACATCATCAGGCAAGCGAAAGGGCAGCAGTGTGTCATCTGACGCTGGAAAAAAAAAAAAAAAAATCCTTCTCTGTGATTAGTTGAGTCATATGTCCGTCGCCATTTCGTGAACTAAACAACCAATGTACACTCAGGAAAATCTCAAAAGGACTACCCACTTGTACAGCATGTACACACGCTACATTTTACAATCAACATGACGACAAAGAGATTCAACACGGAGGAAGCAAAGCGCATGATTCTGGAGAGCAGCGAGGAGGAGGACGACGCGTCGTCGTCAGAGCTCGAAGGCTTTAGTTCTTCTGAGGAAGATGGGTAAGTGTAGTTACTAAACTTTGTTACGTGTCTGTAAGGCTGCATGGTGCAAACTAGTAATGTGTACAAACTAGTAATGTGTACAAACTAGTAATGTGTACAAACTAGTAATGTGTACACTGCAGGAGAGCACGAGAGCCAGCCACGCGGTGCACACTGCTGTTCACGTTACTACGTCATGATCTAAGTAATGTTTATACACAGTCTGCTTTGTACAATACTCTGCTTCACGTTACTACCACTAATATTTATACATCCAATGCGGAGCACTATGCTAAAATTACTACCACAGTCATGATCTGAATAATATTTGCACATCCAATGTGGAGCATTCTGCTCAATCGTTACGTCATCTTTCTTTCAACTGACTAGTCTTGATTTATTTTACAGAGAGGAGCACCATCCGCCCCCACCAGCCTGGCCAGCAAAGAGGCAGCGTGTTGGACGGCGACTACCACGACCAGCAAAGAGGCAGCGCGTTGACCGACGACTAAAGACACCATCTCCAGCAAACAGGGCGCGTGCTGCCCGGCGACTGCTTTCACCTCAGGCCAGATCAAGAAAGACAGCAGCACGTGCACCACCTGCACCTACGCTGTCCTGGAGGACGGATGAAGACCCGGACACTGCTCCCCCGTCATCAAGTTCCAGCCCGGACACCAGGTCCACATGTCAGTGCCACAGCAACACCCATTGAACTCTTCAAACTGTTCTTCCAACTAAGTCCACGGTGGGTCGCAGGGTTTGCGAGCTTTGCAGCATGAAGAAAGTGAGCAAAGACACGGCGTGGAAGTGCGAGGCGTGTAACGTTCCCCTCTGCCTGCAGCTGAGCAGAAACTGTTTCCATGACTGGCATGCCATGGCATGAGGATATGCCATTGAAGCATATATACTTGTATATTGTAAATGGTCTAGTCTTTGTTCTGTTTTATATTTCTGAATATATATTCTGTACATATTTCCTTTTTTTTTTATAATACATATTTTTATTTAAAAAAAAAAAAGAAATTGTTGTGATGGTCATTTTTCATTTGCACACACTCCCTGAAGCTTTATCTGCACTATGAAGTCATTTCTCAGTCCCATTTTTATCATTTTGGTGAAAGCTGTGAAAGACCATATTTCTACTCAAAAAACGATAATAAAAACTTTAGTTTTAGACATTTATTTACATGTATCTAACATTTTATTCATATATTTCACTGCTTTTGTGAACCTAAAACCTTTGGTAAACCAATTGCCATCACCTAAACAGAGTCACCACCTGAGTAAAGTTAGGTTTTTTCAAGCGATATGAAGAATTTCCAAAAATCGAGATTCCATTTTTCAGCTTTAGTGTCATATTATAAAGTTTTTTTCTTTACACTTTTGCCTTACGATAATGGTGCCTCATTATATAGATAGCTGAGATTGTTCTGCAATTTATGATGTAAAACATGGGTATATATCTTATATGCAAGTGCCTTAAAAGGTGAATCTAAGAAAATTATGTCAAATCGAGAAAATCGACTGAAAATGACCTCCAGTGTGCAGTGAGTTAAATGTTGATGTTTCCTGTCGGCAGAGATCTCGTTCCGGGTGTGGCAGTGCGGCGGCAGTCTGGAGATCCTGCCCTGCAGCCGAGTGGGGCACGTCTTCAGGAAGAAGCACCCGTACGTCTTCCCCGACGGCAACGCCAACACATACATCAAGTGAGTCTCACAATCATGTCAGAATTTACTTTTTAGGGAGGATTTTTAAATATATATACAGGACTGTCTCAGAAAATTAGAATATTGTGATAAAGTTCTTTATTTTCTGTAATGCAATTAAAAAAACAAAAATGTCATGCATTCTGGATTCATTACAAATCAACTGAAATATTGCAAGCCTTTTATTCTATTAATATTGCTGATTATGGCTTACAGCTTAAGAAAACTCAAATATCCTATCTCTAAATATTAGAATATTTCCTCAGACCAAGTAAAAAAAAAGATTGATAACAGCATAACTGCATTTACTCTGGACTTGATGAAACACAGTGGACCAACACCAGCAGCTGACATGGCTCCCCAAACCATCACTGACTGTGGGAACTTCACACTGGATTTCAAGCAACTTGGATTTTGCTCCTCTCCAGCCTTTCTCCAGACTCTGGCGCCTTGACTTCCAAATGAAATACAACACTTGCTTTCGTCTGAAAAGAGGACTTTGGACCACTCTGCAACTGTCCGGTGCTTCTTTTCCATAGCCCAAGTCAGACGCTTCTTCCGTTGTCTTGAGTTCAGAAGTGGCTTGACCATGGGAATACGGCAGTAAATGCAGCTGTGTACCAAGAGATTTTAGAGCACTACATGCTTCCGTCTGCTGAAAAGCTCTATGGAGATGAGGATTTCATTTTCCAGCATGATCTGGCACCTGCCCACAGTGCCAGAACCACCAGTAACTGGTGTACTGCCCATGGCATTACTGTCCTCGATTGGCCTGCCAATTCCCCTGACCTGAACCCCATAGAGAATTTGTGGGGTATTGTGAAGAGGAAGCTGAAAGACACCAGACCCAACAATGCAAATGAGCTAAAGGCCGCTATTGAAGCATCCTGGGCATCCATAACACCTCAGCAATGCCACAGGCTGATTGCCTCCATGCCACGCCGCATTGATGCTGTAATCCGTGCAAAAGGATTTCCAACCAAGTACTGAGTGCATTAATGGACATTTTCTAATGTTTGATTTTGTTTTGCTGTTATCAATCTTTTTTTTAACTTGGTCTGAGGAAATATTCTAATATTTAGAGATAGGATATTTGAGTTTTCTTAAGCTGTAAGCCATAATCAGCAATATTAATAGAATAAAAGGCTTGCAATATTTCAGTTGATTTGTAATGAATCCAGAATGCATGACATTTTTGTTTTTTTAATTGCATTACAGAAAATAAAGAAGTTTATCACAATATTCTAATTTTCTGAGACAGTCCTGTATATATTTAGATGTATTTATGAATCTAAATGTGTTATCTTTTTGAGATGCCAAAGGACTGCTGGATTTCTGTCAGTTTAATGGATTCAACCTTTGAAGTACAAATAACAACTTTATGAGAGTGAACATTTCTTCTTATGCATGGACATCAGAAGTTTTAAGGCCCCCTCTTAGACGATAAGTCGGTGGTTTTGGTTTTTCATGCTCAATGACTCATTTCAAAGAAATTAGTTCCAAGAAACAACATCTGTCGAGTGTAAACAGACCAAGCTGGACGATGTTTACTGCAACAGAAAACGGGGATCAACCCGACAGCCATCTGAAGTCCTTTCAGTGCGGTAACAGACGGTTGTGCACCGGATGTTCATGCCATTTGCCATATTATGTATTAAACAGAGATTGCGTAACATTTGTCCTCATTGGTGAGATTAATGAGACTCATTAACTGCTGGCAGTGACGGGATTTTCAAACAGCAGCGGAAAACAAATCAAATAGTAAAATGTTAATGTTTAAGTTATTATATAATATCTTACTTTCTTCCTTTTTTTGCTGAATTCTTAACGAATACTAATTAACTCTTCATTGACGATCTTCTCGAAGAAACTAACAAACTATGTGTCACCTATACCAACAATCCCAGTAACTTCCCAGCTAACTGATACGACACACAAGAAACACTCTGATCCGTGTGTGTGTGTGTGTGTGTGTGTGTGTGTGTGTGTGTGTGTGTGTGTGTGTGTGTGTGTGTGTGTGTGTGTGTGTGTGTGTGTGTGTGTGTGTGTGTCGCCGCCACCGACAAGCGGCTCACATCATTGTTGGAGTGGATTTACAGCTGCCTCAGCCTTTGAGCTGCGAGTACGCCATCATGCCATTAGCATAAGCTGTATTCTGTTCTCGGCCCTTTCAAACAGTTGAGAGTGAAAGATGTTTACAGGCAGTCCAATAATCCATTAACAGGGCTAATGTGCTCGGGCTGCGTGTGAATTGATCTTGCATTAAACAGATTAATCACGGTTACAATAAGGATGCTGGTACCATTCGGATATACAAACCCGAGGTGCGCTTTACTGCACGGAGTGTTTATCAACGTTTTACACAATGTGCAGTTTTATTGTCCCTTTTGTTTGTGCATATCATATCCCGTATCTAAGAAGTGGACGTAGCCGTCGTAACGTCATCTAATGGTTTGTGAACTGACGTTTTTAATTGCCTGGAGTTTGACATTTGGGCCGTCGCCATCTTGTTTTTTTGCAACCAGTGAATAGGAAATTACCATATTTGGACTGAGCAGGAGTGACGTAGAGACGTCGTATCCGTCTCTCGTGTTGACCTGTCAATCACCTTGTAGCCCCGCCCTAAAGCATCCCCTGCTTTATGGTCTGTTTGAATTTAAATTACCATAATTTACTAAATGAACATCATGCTGTATTGAAGAAGACTTGAAACTAGAGATTGAGACATAAACTCATGTTTAAAATGTTTACTGAGGGAATAAATCAAGAGAGAAGTAGAGTCATTTATATAGACTTCTACAACCAGAGGAGTCACCCCCTGGTGGTCAGGAGAGAGAATGCAGCTTTAACACATGAAGCATAGACTTCTACACAACCAGAGGAGTCGCCCCCTGGTGGACAAGGGAGATAACGCAGGTTTTAAGCTTCACTAGCTTCACTTTTCACAACCAGATGTTGCCAACGGAGAGCATATCCACAGAAATGGCCAATATCAAGCTCGGGCATATATTAAAAATGCATTCTGGAATAAACTCGTAAACGACAGTAGAAGCTCACAGAAAAAGACAATTATAGTTCTTCATCACAAATGAAGTCCTGGGATCCAGTCAACGCTAAACGCTGTCGATGCATCTGGCCTCACTCCTCCAACAGTAACTCAGGACCCTCAGCATGAGAACAAGGCACCAACACTACCAAGTTGGATGGCGAAGCCTCTCTCCGCCACACGGCTCATATAAACTCATTGTTTCGTGTCAACCAGCTTATTCACGCCAGCGCTGAGACTGTTCCTATCCCTCGTCCCTGCCTCTCGTTACAGAGGCAACATCTGTTCTGCGCTTTTTATTCGTCGCACGATGACCTGGTGTGTTTTTCTTTTTCGATCGCGCCCCCTTAAAACCGAGCTGCGGTTGTCTGCTCGCGTGTTAACTAGCTGGAGGCTCGACGGTGGCAGTCTAGGTTATGAATATGGCTGAATAAAAAAGAGCTGCTTAGTAATTTGATTACAGAGATTGTGCTGGTTCCCCTCCCTCACCGAGGCCTGCCGCTGTCTCCTAGTGTGTGTGTATATATGTGTATGTGTGTGTCTGATTGATTTATTTTAATTGTAAGCCTGTGTGTGACACGTATTTATGTTTATACGCCTACAAGCATCTCATAACCCCCCTCTCTCTCTTCCCCTTTCATTAAACCGCCACAGCAGTGTGTGTAACGCCTGTAATGGAGGGTTTCTGTCTTTTCAATGAGATAGTTCACAGCTCAGAGAAACTCAGCTAATAGCTAATTACTAGAGAGAGAGAGAAGGTTTTTAGAGATAAAGCAAAATGTGCTCCATGTTGGTGAATAAAGACAGAGGGAGGAGGGGTGCAGCTCTGTGTTTATCTGGAGATCCGATCTAAACCAGGAAAAACAACCATTTGAGGGTTCAGACCAGACCAGATCCACATGGGGGGTCTGGTCTCTCTACAGGTGAACACCGCCGATGGCTGTTTTCCACTCGTTTCCTCCTCTATTTCACCGTGGGTTAGAATCCCTGCTGAGAGGACGGACCTTGTTCTTCTCACACCACATCCTCTTACTCATGTGTTCTTTCTTTAAAGGAACAGTGTGCGTAACATTTAAGGAGATTAATTGGCAGCAATGGAATACAATATATGTTTCAATCAATGTTTAATCACCTGAAACTAAGATTCTTTATTTATTTTTCTTAGCTTCATATCTACGTTATCTGAAGGTGGGGATGCTTTCAGGAACCCGATCTTAAACGAGCCGCTGTGCAAAATTATTAACGATCGTAGTATCGATAAGCCCACTGGTGTTTTTATTGTTACTTTTTAATGTTTTGATGTAATTTATTATCACGCTGCAGCGCTCATCATGCATCATCACCCATAAAATGTCCATTTGTAAAAAAAAAAAAAACACATTGTTTTCCTCTCATGCCTCCACGGTGAACGGAGAATGAAAAACAGAGAAAAGACTTGATGAGTTGAAGCCAATGGAGGTTTAATTAACAACAACAAAACTATATAAAAACATCCATTTCAAAAGCTTTTGCAGTTTACTGCAAGTCTCATCGTCGGATGCTCACAAACGACGATGCGTCTTCACCAAAAAACATACAATTTAAAAGAAATTGGCTGAGACACACAATTGTTTTACTGCTGTTTTAAACAGGAAGGTTGCATGTGAGTAGCAGTGAGTAGTAGTGACTAGTAGTAAGTAGTAGTGAGCTGGAAAATTGGGGAATCAAACTACTGCACGAGTTTGCACGGATGTTTGAATATCGTAAGAAATGTGTTCACAACTTTTGAGAAAGTCAGTGTTTATTTTTCAAAAATTCAAGGCGAGTAATTTAAATTCACATGGTCATTTTGTGAATTAAGTATTCCTTAATAAGTGAGTTTCAGCCCGAGTGTGACATGAAACTAGATTGTGAGCTAATTATTTATGTGTTTGTTGAAACAGGAACACGCGGCGCACGGCGGAGGTGTGGATGGACGACTTCCGTCTCTTTTACTACTCTGCTCGGCCGGCAGCGCGAGGGAAATCCTACGGAGAGTAAGCACACACACACACACACACACACGCACGCACGCACACACGCACGCACACACACTTGATTTTCACACGAGCCTGGTTCCAGATCTGTGAATTGGCTGCTCGTCTTCCATCAGGACTGGGTGTTGTGCTTGTCGAAGGCTGTTTCTCCAGTTGGATTAAAAAACACAGCCATGTGAGTTGTGTGGGTGGAGTTAAAGGAAACAGCAATGTGTTCTTCTTGTTGCAGAGCCAGAAAGAAAGTCTGGTGGTTAAAGATGAATATAAGATGCCCCCCCCCCCGTGTTTCTTGTTAATTTCGGCTATAAACTGTCATTTAACATGAATGGAATAATAAATACTTTATTGAAATGCCCATTTCAGGATGGATCGGCACAACTTCACAGATCGCTGCAGTTGACAGAAATAAATAAACTCCTGTGACTCAAATAGGGCCATGCAGTCTCCATGCATGTTTATGGATTTGCAACAGCGCCCCCAATGGACTAATGCAACCAGAGATGCTAACGGGAGCGGACAGGGAACCAGGATTTGTTCCCATGGACATTTGACCATAACATTACAGAGTAACTCAACACCCCGTGAAATGTTTTTGTTGCTGATGTCCAACAGTTGGTACCGCGTTCCTCTTTTAAACCATCACATACATTGGTTTACATCGGTCACCACAATGTGATTAAGACAAGAGTTCTGAAAAGCACACATTAAAGTCCACAACTGTGTTTAAATGTCAGCGTTTATCTGTCGGACGCCGGTAAACGCTGACATTTAAACATGGCCGTCGGGTGACGCCTGCCTCTCCACATCACACGCGGACATTACTCGTCCGAGATGCACGTCCACTTTTAATTATCAGTGAGAATCTCTGTTATGCCTGGATATTGTTTTTATATTCCTCATCCGACTGTCTGACTGTGTGTGCGTTTTGTTTATGTGTTTTATTTGTGTTTTGTTTGTGTGTCTCCAGCGTCCGAGGCCGAGTGGAACTCCGCAAGAAGCTCAAGTGCAAATCCTTCAAGTGGTACTTGGACAACGTCTACCCAGAGCTCAAGTAAGTGTGTGTGTGTGTGTGTGTGTGTGTGTGTGTGTGTGTGTGTGTGTGTGTGTGTGTGTGTGTGTGTGTGTGTGTGTGTGTGTGTGTGTGTGTGTGTGTGTGTTCTGCTGAGCAAGCAACTGAGAGAGAGGAGAAATGTCAAGACTGACTCCAAAAACTGGTTTCATTGTCAGTCTGGGACATTTTTAAAGATATGATATTTTAAGGTTTTTGTGTCTGTTCGCTTTTTCTTTTTACTTTTAAAAATGGAATGCCACTGACTTCATCACAGTGACCTTGGAGATTGTGACACAATCAAGTTTCTAGAAATCTGGATATCTCTGTGTCTGCCGCTTTTATTTTTAATACTGTCTTCACTTTTCCTTTTGGCTACGCCCACAACTTTATTACCCTCGACCTTCGCAGGGACAATATATAATCAAAGATGATATTGCCACCGATACGAGTGCTTTGGTTCCAAATCTGCGGCTAGTTTTGCAAATCTTATGAAGGCACCTTGGTCGGGTGGTGGCCTCTCACTCTCTCTGGCCAATCACAGGGAAGCAGTGTGCTGGTTGGGAGGGTTGCGCCCTGTGATTGGTGGAGTAGGGGGGTAGGCGGGAGGTGTACCAGCGAAGTGACTGTGTGTGTGTTGTTGTTATGACGAGTGTGAGCGAAGCAACGTAAGCAGGGCCCTATTTCTCGTACCTGGCTCAACAAAGTCAAGCAAATGTCCTATTATCCATCTTAAATTAGCGAGATGATTGACGTCAGGCTAACTCGGTTTCTCAACGGCTGATCCGTGCTGAAACGGTCTCGTTAATTCTGACCAGACGTCAGTCATCTGGATAAATGCGCGTGCCTGTTCCTCTTCAGAAGGGATAATAATCGAGCACTGACACCACGATGTTCTAACAGTATAATGGCAAATAAACTCAGAGGAACCTCTTTTTATTTCTCCACTGAGAAGCAGGAGATGTACATGAAGGCATATGAGGAAGTCAATACCTTAATCATTCACAGCAAACCCGTTGCGAATATTCCAACGTTTTTGCAACGTTGTTGCTGTGAACGCAGCTTAACACCGGCCCCGCTGCGAGACATAAGCGTCGCAAATATATCAGACAAGTTCAATCAGAATCAGAAACCGTTTATTGCCAGGAATGTTTACACAAACAAGGAATTATTCTAGGCGGAAGGTGCATACATTAGACATGAGACGTTAGACGAGACAAACAACAATCAACAATCAACGACAACAACAGTGCAATGGGTATTAAATTAAGTATAAGATAAAGTGCTCAGACAAACAGATAATGTTAATGTAAGTTAAAGTGACATGTGTGTTTAAGTTAAAGTGTATGTTAAAGTGACATGAGTGTTTAAATATGAAGTGTGCAGGGGATTGACCGGAAAGAAGAAAGAAAAGAAAAATTGTCCTGGGGGTGACAGAATCAGTCAGTGGGGGACCCGGGCTCTGTTGATGAGCCCGACTGCCGATGGGAAGAAACTGTTGGTGTGGCGTGAGGTCTTGGTCCTGATGGACCTCAGCCTCCTGCCAGAGGGAAGGAACTCGAACAGGTTGTGTTCAGGGTGAGAGGGGTCAGCGACAATCTTCCTAGCTCGCTTCAGAGTCCTGGAAGCAAACAAGTCCTGGAGGGATGGCAGATTGCAGCCAATCACCCTCTCAGCAGAGCGGATGATGCGTTGCAGCCTGGCCTTGTCCTTGGCAGTGGCTGCGGTGTGCCAGACAGTGATGGAGGAGCGGAGGATGGACTCAACGATGGCAGTGTAGAATTGCACCATCATTTTCTTTGGCAGGTTGAATTTCTTCAGCTGCCTCAGGAAGAACATCCTCTGCTGGGCCTTCTTTGTGATGGAGCTGATGTTCAGCTTCCACTTGAGGTCCTGGGTTATGATGGAGCCCAGGAAGCGGAAGGACTCCACAGCCTCGACGGGGGAGTCACACAGGTTGAGAGGGGCGGGTGGGGCTGCGTTCTTTCTGAAGTCCACAACCATCTCCACTGTCTTCAGAGCGTTGAGCTCCAGGTTGTTCTGGCTGCACCAGGTCACCAGGTGGTCAGTCTCCCACCTGTAGGCGGACTCGTCCCCACCAGAGATGAGTCCAATGAGGGTGGTGTCATCCGCGAACTTCAGGAGCTTGACGGACTGGTGACTGGAGGTGCAGCTGTTGGTGTACAGGGAGAAGAGCAGAGGGGAAAGAACGCAGCCTTGGGGGGAACCGGTGCTGGTGGTCCGAGAGCCTGAGACGTGTTTCCCCAGCCTCACGTGCTGCTTCCTGTCAGTCAGGAAGTCTGTGATCCACCTGCAGGTGGAGTCAGGCACGTGCAGCTGGGAGAGCTTGTCCTGCAGCAGAGACGGGATGATGGTGTTGAAGGCAGAGCTGAAGTCCACGAACAGGATCCTGGCGTAGGTTCCTGGGGAGTCCAGATGCTGGAGGATGTAGTGGAGGGCCATGTTGACAGCATCGTCTACAGACCTGTTGGCCCTGTAGGCGAACTGCAGAGGGTCCAGGAGTGGGTCAGTCAGGGTTTTGAGGTGGGACAGGACCAGGTGCTCAAAAGACTTCATGACCACAGAGGTCAGGGCGACGGGCCTGTAGTCATTGAGTCCTGTGATCCTGGGTTTCTTGGGGACGGGGATGATGGTGGAGACCTTGAAGCAGGCTGGTACGTGGCATGTCTCCAGGGAGGTGTTGAAGATCTCAGTGAACACAGGAGACAGCTGATCAGCACAGTGCTTCAGGGTGGAGGGTGAGACAGAGTCCGGGCCCGCTGCTTTGCGGGGGTTCTGCTTTTTAAAGAGCCTGTTGACGTCCCTCTCCAGAATAGTGAGGGTCGTCGCTGGGGAGGCGTGAGCCCCCGATGGGCTGGGGGAGGGAGAGGTGATGGTCTGTGGCTGGCTGATGGGCCTGTGGGGCGTGGCGTCGGGACTGCTCCATTGTCTTTCAAAGCGACAGTAGAACTCGTTCAGCTCTTCTGCCAGGCGGAGGTCGTTCATGGCTTGCTGATAGCTGTTGTTGCAGTTTCTCAGAGTACAGTTGTTTAGCATCTCTCACCGCCTTGCTAAACCTGTATTTTGACTCTGTGTACAAGTCCTTGTCCCCACTCCTGAATGCCTGGTCCTTTTGCAGCCGTAGCTTTCTGAGTTCCGCTGTGAACCAGGGTTTGTCGTTGTTATAACTCACCCTGGAGCTGGATGGAACACAGCTGTCCTCACAGTCAGTGTTGGGAAAATGTATCGGCAAATTTTAAGTACTTCATCACCCAAATCAATCAGATTATATTTATGAATAAATATATACTTATGAGGATATATGTACTATATGCGCGTATGTATCATGTACTATATATGTGTATATACATGTATGTGTAGATTACCATATAACTAGGAGTTTGAATATGTGTATGGGCGGATCAGTATGTATTATTCATAATCAGAAATTCAATCAATTGAAGCAGTGAAAAGAAATTGTGTGTGATTCTCTGTATTCTCATCACGAGTCCACCGTAATCATTTTCTACAATAATGATATGTATGGTGTACTAATAACACTGTCATATAATTATGAGAGCTTTCAACACATCCATAAGTTTCTTAAGCACTAAATCAACTTAAGAACAGCGCGGCATGCAGCAGGTGATAGTCTATACAGTCTGTGAGACGGGCAATCGGCTGCGCCTGATGTCCGCGGCTCGAGAAGCTCTCGTAAATAAATGATTCCTTGTCGGCAGAATCTATAGCGCCTCGTACAGGAAGTCATGAGGATGTGAGAACGGATCTTGGCGATCTGAAAGAACTCTCTCCCTATAAAACTAATATAACTAATATCATCAATGAGGAAGGGAGCTGCCTTTTTTGTCCAGTGGGAGTGGCCAGTTTATCCAGTGAATTTCAGTTAGCCTGTGCGGGAGCAGGTTTAAATTGTTGGCTGTGTTGCTATGGTGATTTATCTAAGCTTGCTTCGAGGAACCGAAAAGCCAGACCTACGTCATCTTATCCTGAAAATTTGCCCGCTAACTCAGTAAGCCAGGTACGAGAAATAGGGCCCTGGTTAGCTGTTCAGGTTAGCCACTGTTAGCGAAGTACCTTGTCGGCACTACTGTGAGTTCCTGTGAATAAACCGGCAAGCTAAAGAAACCAATGTCTGTGAGTCGTACCTGTGGACGTTACAGTATTTATTTTGGCAAAATATCTCCCTGCATTTTTATGCCAAAAAGTACACGGGACACGTGATACTTTTTTTTTTTTTACCAAAACACTCCACACACCTCTGCATCGCTTTGTGTTGTGCGATTGTGGCGCACAATGCATGTCCCAGAATGCCACACACACACACACACACACACACACACACACACACACACGGCAATACAAATGTCATTAAGACACATATGCGCTCTCATTTAAACACTTTCTCTCCATCTTTCAAACACACTTCAACACACACACACACACACACACACACACACACACACACACACACACACACACTTAAATGCCCATCTATCCACACTGAAGGCTGGTGTTAATCCCCTAGAATGGAATTAACCGGCCTTCTCTCGGGGGAGGGCGGCCCTGACCCTTAAAACGCGGAATAACCTTTAACGGGTTATTAAAACAGAGCGAGATAGCAGATTGAATTAACTCTACAGGGCTTAAGCCCGAGTTTATGGGATGTAACAAGAAAAGACCGAGGAAGTTTATCAAAGAGGAAGATTGGGAGGAAACTTTCTGAAGTAATGAGTTTGGAGAACCGTCGGGCCTGGAGCCGGATTCGGTTAAAGGTGCAGCGCCACTCTGATGAATAGCTGTCCAATGAACCGCCATATCTGGATGTAGTTAATGAGACTGTGAGGTGATCAGGTCTTCTGACTCATCTCAGCGAGGCCGCGAGTGCATCTTTAAATTCAGGCGATACATCCTCTGAACCCCGGTTGCTTCCGCTTTCAGTAAAATGTGTTTTTGGAGATTAAAGAGTCACTCAACTCAACGGAAATCGTCTTTTCTCACTTTCTCGCGGTTTAAAGCGATGCACTTTTGATTTCATTTGTATCTGAATGTTTACGTGTTGACTCCATGTTGAATTCCCTTCATCAGAGTCCCGGACGACTCCGACTCCCAGACCGGGGCGATCAAGCAGCGGCAGAACTGTCTGGAGTCCCGGCGGGCGGAGGGCCAGGAGCTGCCCGTCCTCACGCTGGCCCCCTGCACCGGAGCCGAGGGCGTCCCCGCCGCCAGCCAGGTGAGTCCACCGGGTTGTCAGGGAGACGAGGTTGTAGGGGTTGCCAGGGAGATGAGGTTGTAGCCCCGCCCCCGCCATGAGGGGGTGGGATGAACAGGTGAATCCAGGATGACGTGAACAAGCGGCTGATAATAAAAAGGCCGTCAAGTAATGTAATGCTACCACTAGAGGGCGCTAAAGTCTGAGTAAAATAATGCACTTAGTGGCTTTAAAATAAGTTCTAAAACAACATATTCTATGCATTCAAAACAATAATAATAATAATTTAAAAGACACCCTAAGACCAGGCAGACGTTTCATTATCTAAGAATAATACAGAATTAGATTTATTCCACAGGATAAAGGGTTAATAATCCATACCCCGAAGAGGTCGTAATATTTAATACAGACAAATATGAAGACCCTTAAAAAATATTGTGGTGTGATATATTTTTGGGAACATATTTCATGCTGCAGTTCTCCACAAGTGTATGATAATGCAGCCAGGTAACTCTTAATTTCACCCCTTAGCAATACAAAAAAATTGTATTTGCACGTATATTTTATGAAGAAATACCATAAATGAAAAAAACTATTTCTCTTTTTTTATGACCAGAAGGTCCACATTCGGTGAATGTGAAACAATATTCTACTGTGTGTGTGTGTGTGTGTGTGTGTGTGTGTGTGTGTGTGTGTGTGTGTGTGTGTGTGTACGCACGCTCTCTTTCCGGCATAATTAATACCCGTAGGATTCTCATTATTCCGTGTTGAGAGCGAGGCGGCTCTGATCCGCGCTAACGAGCGGCCTCGCAGAGTGCCAGCGTGTCAGCAGCTGTAACGCCTCGAGGACGGGGGGCCGGCCTGTGACTGGAAGGTTGCAGGTTCAAGTCCCCGAACTAACATGAAAAAACACGTGTGTGTGTGTGTGTGTGTGTGTGTGTGTGAGCCCTGAAGGAGGGCTGAATCCATGATGTCCTGCTTTTGGCTCCCAGGTGGGAGTGGGAATGAATGTTTTTCAACATGAAGAATTTTAATAATTTTTTCTCTTCTGTCACTTTCTTCCTTGAAAAGTCAGTTTTCTTCCTCTGGTAAACAAATCAAATTAAAAATTGTTACATCCGTTGCTGAAAATTGGTGGAAAAAAACAACACTCCAAACACACAACATCGACAGTCTCTGAAACAAAAGTGAAAAAGAGCATGATGGGTTTTTGGCGCGGCACACTTCTTAAATGAGTATTTAGGGTTTATTATTTGTAAATGATCTTATAAGATTATCTTTTTATATGATATTTCTGTGTTTAACTGTTAAGTGCCATATTTCAACATAAAAAAGTGAGAAAAAAAACTTGCAATTGTTACTTTTATTGTTACATTAGTGGTATTTAAATATTGCTGTTAACGTCAGAAACCGGAACCAGACGACGCTGCTTGTACGTTGATTTAACTGATGAACATAAAAAATGCATGAAGTCTTGGGAGGCGAAGTATTCCGGCATGTTTGAGCTGGACGAAAAATATAATTGCAAAGCAGCACGTATAAATGTCTTATTTGGTATTATTAAATACTGTTATTAACTTGGCTTCATCACTCAAAATATCAGTTGACTAAAAATTTATTTTCAGTTTTGGCACCAAAAAAAAGATGATGTCTGAACTTGTTAAAGCCCTGCTTGTATTTATATCATCACATATATGTGTGTTCATAGTGCAACATGTCACTGTTTAATTTATGTTATTTAAAGCGCATACAGTATTTGGAGGAGACAGTGAAAGTTAGAGCGTCCAAAACAGTGGTGATTTGCACTCCGTGCACCGGACAAATATCTGCAGAAAGACATTTCGACTTTTTTTTTTTATCTTCTAAGCAAATTTGTTAAAAATAATAATGATATGTTATAATAATGTAAAAATGGCTTAAAGACCTTGAAAACAAGAACAGGTTTGTAAGAATTGTAAAATCTGAAAAATATGCTTTATCTAACAAAATATCATGTTCGATATTGTTCTTATTGAAACATTTCTAGCTTCCAAGATTCTGGTTTCAGGCCATCAGAAACAAAGTTGCTTTTCTTTTGTCTGTTAAATCCACAAGTTTTACCAGCGTTCCCTTTTAGCCTTCCCGTTTTTAACCTTTATTCACCGGGGCACATTTCTGCTGAGCGTGCAGTTTCGGTTTCAGCTCCGACCTGCTTCATGTCTACCTGCACAACCTGAACATGTCTACCTGCACAACCACTGAACATTACTCCGGCAGGAGTCACACGACGGTTCCGGCAGTCCGGTGTCACACGACGGCGCCGGCAGTCAGGTGACTCCCTGTGAGGCTCCTGCAGAGAAGACGTGTTGAGCTACAACACCAGTTAACCTTCAGTGTCATTCTCCTTGCTGCAGTTCAATAAATCAATCGCACGCTGAGATCAACCCTGCAGCGTGGAGTTATTCAAGATGAAACTCCTTAAATTATCTCTTTTGAAAAGATCTCCCACCGTCCCTCCGCCAGCCTTCAGCCTCCGTCGCTTCATTACAGCCGAGGAGCCGCCATCGCGCTAAAAACAGCTGATTAGTAGTTTCTCTAAACGCAGGATTAAGAACTAGAAATGTGATAGTTGTTGATTATTTCCTCATAAGTATCCAGATGCTTTATTCAAATACCAGTGGCGGGCCGTGCATTTTGGACCTAGGCCTTCAGTGCCGTCTGATATTGTTTACATAAGTACGTGCATGATGCGATGCTGCGTCATTAACGGACATCAACAAGACCCAGTCACATAGCAGAGGGTTTATCTTGCGCCTATACTTCAAATACACATAACAGTACTGCAATATAGAAAGGTTGAATACAGGTCCTGCGTTAAAAAAGTGAAGGTACCAAAGTTTTATGAGCAAAATATTCCTGTATATATTAATATATTATAAATACACTTGTACTTGACAACAACTTTTCTGCCTTTCTGCGTTTCATTTCTTTTGTGTCTCAGTCAGACAAAATAATAATAAATATGATAATTAATCGGAGCAATATTAATCTGCTGGTGCCTTATCTTGTAATAATTAATGACGATAATAAAAATAGTTAACGTGCTTTTATAAAAAATTCCCTTATTTAGAGATACCTGTGTGTGTGTGTGTGTGTGTGTGTGTGTGTGTGTGTGTGTGTGTGTGTGTGTGTGTGTGTGTGTGTGTGTGTGTTTATCCTCTAAGCTCTTATTTTCTTTCCCAACACGTTTTCCTCCAACATGATTATTAATACATTGGGGCGCTGTAACTTTGAACCTTGACCTCCTTAGTATTTACTGCTTGTGTGTGTGTGTGTGTGTGTGTGTGTGTGTGTGTGTGTGTGTGTGTGTGTGTGTGTGTGTGTGTGTGTGTGTGTGTGTGTGTGTGTGTGTGTGTGTGACGTGTCAGACTGTCAGAGTGGTTATGAACACAAATCAGCACTAATGCTGACTCTGTGTTTGTTCAAATATCTTCAAGGTTGCATCTGCATGTTTTGTATTTTCAACACTATAACAGCATAGCATTATTACCTCACAATAAATAATGTTTCATGTATCATAAGGAGAGAGGGCAAGCTCAAATCGTGGCACCGGCACCTCGTTGAGGCATTTCCGGCGGTCTCAGATATTTTACAAAGTAAAAGTTCTACGTCCCAAAATCTAATTTCTGAATATTTAATGACTGATAAACATGTTTTAACTTGTTTGGATGTAGGACTTTTACTTTGTAAAATATCTGAATTGGTACAGTTAAGATGTTTGGATGTGTTCTGAACACATTCATATCAGTCAGTATTTTGAAAACCGGATGTTGTGTCACGTGGATCTCTCCGCTCGCTTGAATGTGTTTCCTGAAATGTCAATGTCTGTGATTTGACCACGGAGATGGTCAAATGAGTTGACTTCAGTCGCGATGGGGACTGTTACTAGCCGCACACTCAAACAGAACCTTAATTAAGCAATAAGGTACTCGAGGCAGTACTGTGTCGTGCAATAATGTACTGTTCAAGGGAGTTGTTAGGCCCGACGCGCAGCGGAGGGCCGGCAAACCCTTGAACTGTACATTATTGTAGACACAGTACTGCCTCGAGTACCTTATTTCTTTTATAATACGGGTACCTGCGACTTTATAAATAGTAATGTAAGCTGCCTTTCAGCACAAAATAGTTGTAGCCACCAAACGTTGTGTATCGCATTTCAGCGACAGAGAAAATAGTCCCGGGACGCACGGGACGCACATACGGGACTATAAAACGGACGAAAAAAATACACCCCGTGACTCACTCTCAACCAATCAGAATGCTTGATTTGATCTACCCGTATTATATTCAGCCATAAAGTACTGTACAGCCTGTTTACATTTAGAGCGTTCCATATCAGTGCGCACTTAAAATAACAGGTAGATTTAAATTGCGCGACCGTTAGTTGTCATTTCAAGCTTGACAGTTACCAAACATGTTTCGTGTAAACTTTGATATTGTAACGTCCCCAGTAACGACTCGCAGACGTTGGTTTCCTTAACTTGCAGGTTTATTGCTTGAGTGTTCACAGTATTGCAACGGGGCTCTTCGCTAACAGTAGCTCAAACGGAACAGCTAACAAGCTCACGTAGCGTCCCCCACACTAGCATAATGAACGACAACACACACGTCACTTCCTCCCTAACCTAAAGATGAGGAATGAAAAGGGTTTGATCACAAAATCGTGATAATTTCCAGTGAGAGATAATTACGTCGGTAATTTCCCGACGCGAGGCAAGTTCTCTAAACATCATGGAGGAGAAAAATGACGGAGAAAAGACGGACAGAAGCAGCGAGAGCACTTCTTTACATCGGTGGCTGAGTGTCATCCTCCACCCTGCTTTCAACCGACCTGGTCAGTAAATCTGCGATTTACTGACCAGGTCGTCCGTTTTATAGTCCCGTATATGCGTCCCGGGACTATTTTCTCTGTCGCTGAAATGTGATACACAACGTTTTGCCGGCTACAACTATTTTGTGCTGAAAGGCAGCTTACATTACTATTTATAAAGTCGCAGGTACCCGTATTATAAAAGCAATAAGGTACTCGAGGCAGTACTGTGTCTACAATAATGTACAGTTCAACGGTTTGCAACTCCCTTGAACAGTACATTATTGCACGACACAGTACTGCCTCTCGTACCTTATTGCTTAAGTCACATATAACGAAAAATAAAGGGTAAACTGTCGCGGAACCTCTCCAAAACAGCGGCAGCTGCAGCGGGAAGAGGCAGCTGCCTCAAACAGTAGAAACTGCCGCAAAAACTAATGGCAGCTGCCACAAAGTTGTGGCAACTGCCGCAAAACTAGTGGCAGCTGCCGCAAAGTTGTGGCAACTGCCGCAAAAACTAGTGCCAGCTCGTAGATGCCGCGGCAAATCTACGCTTATCAAATCGCGGCACCTCTCAGCCTGAGAGGTGCCGCGATTTGAGCTTGCTCCTACTGATCATAAAGGGGAAAATTGTGCATATTATTCTTGATATTTTCCTTTTATTATCAGCAGCTGTTTCTCTTAATTACCCATATCCATGTTCTCTTTCTTACTTACCTAACAGACTCAATGCTTTGTATTTGGTCCCATACTGTTGGACTGTTACAGTACAGTATAGCTACGAGCCGCCATGTTGAGAGCTGTTGAGAGCTGTTGGGATGCCATTTTTTGTGCATTTTGTGCACACCAATTTACCTTTGCTTCTCACATGTTGAAACAAGAGACACTCTGAGTGACTTTATCCGAGTGACCGCTTATCTAAAGACAAAGCCGGAGCAGCAATTTGCAAAAGAAACAACAAAACAAAACAACAATTAAGTTGACTGAATGACTAAACTGATCTCTCTGACTGTCTCTCCAGGAGTGGGTGTACACTCACGGGCAGCAGATCCGGCAGCAGCAGCACTGTCTGTCTCTGTCCACCACCTTCCCGGCCTCCCAGGTCCTGCTGATGCCCTGCAACATGGCCGACGGCAAGCAGGTCTGCACGCACGCACACACACACACACACACACACACACACACACACACACACACACACATTTAATGTGGTGGGAAGCCACAGGCGAGTCACTACCGTATATCATGCAGCTGCTAATTTAATCTAAATGTTAATTAATCTAAAGCTAAATTTGTCTAAAGATGATCGGTACACACACACACACACACACACACACACACACATTCACGCTGTGGAGCAGATGCTTGACAGATTTTTGGACAGGCAGCTTGAAATACTCTTCACACATACACACACACACACACACACACACACACACACTTGTCATTACCTGACCACTGGACACCTTGACGGCGTCCCAGAAGCCCCTGCAGCAGAGAACACCCTGACAACTAATAAATCACCTGTGAGAGGGAGGGAGGTAGAGAGAGGGGGAGAGAGGGGTAGGGAGAGAGAGAGAGAGAGAGAGAGAGAGAGAGAGAGAGAGAGAGAGAAAGGTGAAGCAAGTCAGACAAAGAAGGAGAGAAAGGGAGGGAGGGAGTCAATGGAGGGAAAGAAGTAGCTGAATATCAGCTCATTACACCTCACCAACTGTTCAGTCTGCACGGAAAAGTGTGTGTGTGTGTGTGTGTGTTTGTCATCGCTGTTATGCATTATTTGATCTATGAGTCACGAATGACGGGTGTGAAAGATGAAGTGGCCACGAAAGAAAGAGTAAAGCAGGAGATCAGAAGGAGAGAGAGAGAGAGAGGAGGAAGAAGAACAACTGGACAAAAGAAAGGAGGAGTAAACAAACTGCCCATGATGTGTCATGCAGGTGTTTGAGTCCTGCAGAACCTGCAGAACACTCAGCAGAACCTCAGAGACTAGAAATAGATCAAACGATCTGCTTCATATCAGCCGATAATGAGACGGATATGAAACAGATCTGGATATTTTATACAGCGGGATGGAAAGGAAAGGAAGGAAGGAAGCTACCTAGGTAGGAAGAGAGGAAAGTGAATGAAAGAAGGGAAGGAAGAAAGGAAGAATTAATGAAAGAAAGGAGGGCATACATGAAGGAAGGAAAGGGAACTATGGATGGAAGGAGGAAAGAATGAAAGAAAGATAAACGGGAAGTAAGGAAGGAAGACACGTAAGAGAGGGGGAAAAGGAAAGGAATGAAGGAAGGAAGAATGAAAGAAAGGAAAAGAATAGACTGTGAGTGAAAGGGGTGAAAAAGTGAAGGAAGTGAAGGAAAGATGCAGAAGGAGCTGAGGAGACTATTAAGTGAGAGAGTTGACACAACACACAAACACACACACACACACACATCAGCCTGTGTGTATGTTTTGTGTGTTTGTGTTTGTACTTTAACTGAGCCACTGAAGCGCATCGCTGTCATGTAACTGAAACTAGTAAACCTTTGTACAACACAGACACAGACACAGACACACACACACACACACACACACACACACACACACACACACACACACACACACACACACACACACACACACACACACACACACCGAGGGCTGTCACAGTAGAGTCCCACTAGTGAGTGTGTGTGTGTGTGTGTGTGTGTGTGTGTGTGTGTGTGTGTGTGTGTGTGTGTGTGTGTGTGTGTGTGTGTATCAGAAGGCAGGAAGTAGAGCGATGATAGCTAATTAGAGGGAAGATAATACGGCAGAAACAGCCCAGGGCTGACTGAGAGAGAGAGAGAAAGAAAGAGAGGGAGATGTTATATTAAGGAGAGAGAGAGATGGTAAGAGGAGAGACAGAGAGAGACAGAGAGAGAGCAATGTTATATTAAGGATAGAGAGAGATGGGAAGAGGAGAGACATTCAGTCAGACAGGAAGTGGTGGGGACAGTATAGAAGTAAAGAAGACCACGATACACAGAGAGAGAGAGAGAGAGAGAGAGAGAGAGAGAGAGAGAGAGAGTCTAGTATCTTTATTACTCAATCAATTTAATTTACAGTTTATCACAAACCTACATTAAAAAATAAAAAATAAATAGTGAAAAAAATAAAAAAAGAAGCACCAATCACAAATTCAGAACCATAGCATTGTCTCTGACTGCACACAGAATGTCCTTCAGAGCCCAAATGTCCACAAAGAAGTCTGTGTTTTTTGTCCGTCTCAAAAAAAACAGCCTGCACCCTGAGCCGAGCAATCAGCATGGCACCCATGTCCACTGGGGTCACCTGTCCTTTTGTCTACAGGGGGTTTGTCTACCGGGGGTCTGTACAGGGACCAACAGCCCCCTGGGGAGGATCCCCTGCCAAAAACCTCAGTCCACCTCGACACCCTCACCCCTGCCAGAGAACGCAAGTTAGAGGCCTTCCCAACCTGGTACGCTGCTTTCCACCCCAGAGTCTCAAGGTCCCTCAACTGGGCTGTCCTTAGCAACAGCAGGATGTCCTCCTCATCCTTCCACTGTCCCACAGCAGGACAGACAGCCAGGGGTCTGGCACAGACCTCCCCCAGCAGCCTGAGCAGCAGCCTGCTGGACCGGATGATGGTCAGCTCCGCTATAAGCAGGATGGGAAGTCTTCATTATATGACCCAGCTTCACACAGCCGGCCTCTCTCAGTCTGGATCTCAGGCTGATCGACGGTAGGACCTGGGACGTAGTGTACCTTCTTTCTCCCTTTTGTTGGACTCAGAACAGCTGAGTTCCCCTCAATAGTTTTCCCCCCGCTTAACTCCGCTCTCTGTTCCCCGCTCTGACCATCTGTCTGTCTCTCTACCTGCCTGTCTGTCTGCCCGCTGGTCCCCTGCTCGGGGCCGGTGGGCGGGGCCTCTGGGTCAGTGGGCGGGGCTTCGCCTCCTTGCGGAGCAGCGACCTCCGCCGTCTCGCTACCCAGCGGAGCCCCGGCGTTGGTCCGCTCCTCCGCCGGTGTGGCCCCTGGCTCGGGGTGCCCCTCGGCTGGTCTGTGCGGACAAGCGGCCCGCTTGTGCCCCACACCCCCACACTCAAAACACTTGATGCTACCCGTGCTAGCATACACCACGTAGTGTCCCTCCCCGTGTTTCACCCTAAACGAGACCTCCAGCGTCTGAGACGGACAGGTGAGGAACATAAACACCTGTCTCCTGAAGGACTGGACATGTTTTAGCTTGTAGTTCTTACAGCCCAGCCCAACAGTGCTGAGGCTACTCGCTAGCTTCCCGTAGCGCTGCAGCTCCCACTCCAGCACCTGGTTGGAGATGAACGGGGGAACACCGGACACGGTGACCCGGGTGGAGAGCACTGCCAGCGGGGAAACCTGCAGATACACGCCGTTCAGCGAGACGCCACTTGCTATTAACTGCGCCACATAGCGCTCCTCTTTTAAAAACACCACCACCCCTCGGTTCATCCTGGAGGCATAGCACAGGTTAGCGTGACCCACACGGTCTCCCACAGCCAGGAGAACCGCCTCCACCGGGACACACGGGTCGGGCTGAACCCGCACTCCATGCCTCAAAGACAGGGACGACGTCTCAGAGGACGCCGTCCCTGACAAGAAACACGGGTTTCTGTCTAACAAACAACAACAATAAACAACCCAAAACAGTGAACTGTAAATGAAAAGAGAATAAAAGTTTAAGAAAAATCACCAAACATTTAGCGCCACTCACGACGCTCTCCACCACCACGCTCCACGACCTCCCTCAGAGAGAGAGAGAGAGAGGTAAAGTGGAAATATGACGTTATACAAAGATAATTAAAAATATATGTTTCGTCCCGCGGGCACCGAGCTGCAGCTCCAATACAAACCCATCACCATTTGTCAAACAAACACACGACTTTCACCCAGGAGACGTTGACTTATTTTACCTCAAGTTTGTCACGTGAGTTACAAACATACTTGTTCTTTGTTGTTATTTTAACCCAAAACACTAACCGAGTACTTGTGTTGCCTTAATCTAATCAAGTAAACCTAAAAACAGTGTAAACCTGCGTTGGAATGCTTTTTCTGAGCTTTTTTTTCGAAAATGAGGAAGTGAGTTTTAAAAAACTCAAACGCTTCTAACTCATCATCCACAGGTCCCATCTAATAAATTTAAACGGCTAAAGTACTGTAAACCCTTGTGAGAAGAGAAACGATGGGCTACATTTAAAAAAAAAGATTGTTATATTTTTATAATTATGTAATTCCGTAAGCTCCTCAACATGACTGATGGCAATTATAACGTTTCACTATTTAACTAATTTAGTACCCCCTAACAATGGTGGATTTCGCTCAAAGTACACACGCGGAAGGAGACGGTCATTTGAAGTACATGTAGCTCATGGTGTGACCAAGATTCAGGTCAAAATTGCTAATTTTTCTATTTCTGAACCGAAAAACATGATTTTTGGACTGGAAAGGCTTGAAAAAGTGTCATTGCTTGTGTTTATTGTGATTATTATTGCAGATTTGGATGATTTAGGTCTTAATCTTTCTAAAGAGGTGCAGTATCACTCTGTGGCATGATGGGAAGGCACCGGAAATACAATTCAAAAAACTCGGGGAGCGATCGAGGAGTCATTTTTTGATCAGACTCTTGACTTTTGATCATATTTATGCAGAAAATAAATAATAAATATACTTTTTTTTAAAGCCAAGGAGTTGCGGATTCTTTAGAGATCAAGGACAGTAGGGTCTGGTATTCATATCAAGGTCATATGAGCTGCAGAACACCTAGGTCAACCCCAGGGTCCCCTAATTAGGGGACCCTAGGGTTGATGAGGTTTAAGCATATTGTCTTTTCAAAATAAACTTCTCTGAAAACATACAGTGTCTGTTATGTAACTTAGTGAAGTAAAATAAGTCAACGTCTCCTGGGTGAAAGTTGTGTGTTTGTTTGTTTTCATCCACAGCTGATTGACCAACGAATGCTACGCTAATTTTAATGCAAAACAAGAAGAAAAGAAAAACCCTCATTGAACTCTTCTTTGGAGAAGGAAACCCAAGAACCGCTCATGAAATTTGAATAACCACAAAAGCCCCCGGAGAGGAACCAACAGATTGAGCAACTTATTGCATGTCGAGGATGAAGAAGGCGGCATTCCCTCGCAGGCCACCGTCCGCTCGCTGCAGCGCTCAGTAATGAGCTGAATGCTAATTGATTTACTTTTAATTATCTCCCTTCTTTTTTTTTTTTTATTAAAAAGCTCTGCGGCCCGTCGCTGCACCGTAATGAGCGTGTCATCTTGACAACGCTGCAATGGACCCACAATGCAACGCTACAGAACAAAGCTGCCGCGCGCGTGTGTGTGCGTGTGCGTGTGCATGTGTGTGTGTGTGTTGTTACAAGGCCTTACGAGATCAAGATATGACAGCGATACGCTTAAGAAACCCCGCGAACACAATATGGCTGCTCTCTATAATACACACATTGATACACAGATGTGCACAAATACACACACACACACAAACAGACAAACAAACAAATACGTGTGCACAGTCAAATCACAGACACACAAAGATACACTTACAGATATTTCATGTCCACACCCAGATTATCTCTCTCTCTCTCTCTCTCTCTCTCTCTCTCTCTCTCTCTCCCTCTCTCTCTGATGACTGGGTTTCACAGCCACCAGCTGGATGAAAGCTTCTTTTCATGTCTGATCATATCTTCCACTTTGTTTTCTAGATAAAGAATCCCACAATGAATAATGCACACAAAGAGACACACACACACACACACACACACACACACACACACACACACACACACACACACACACACACACACACGCACAAAGAAAAAATAGAGTGCCAAAGTGTGTGTTTGGTCAGAGAACCGCTGGATCGGAGCAGAAAGTGAGGGAGACGTCGCCATCAACTGGCGACCGGGAGGAATCACAGGCTCTTAAAGTTACATTTCCAGGAGCAGAAGTTTACACTGATGCTGATTTTCAAATGGTTTATGGGTGTATTAATTAATAAATGTTGACTTAAATCATATTTTTTTAAATGGACGATTGGGCTACATTGTTTACATTGAACATATGTTCATGTTTTAACCACTTAACAGGTAACGTCAGTGAGAGTCCCTGAGGGTTCTGGGTTTAAGGCCTCGGCGTGCTGCAGCATCACTGCCCTCTACAACACCCTTTAGGATCAGCAGCTGTGAACTCTAAATGAGGCTAACCGTCGTGGTTTTTGTGGTGTTTGTTTCTGCAGCGGTGGCAGAAGTCGGGGACTCACCTGGAGCACCTGGTCTCTCGGTTCTGCCTGGACTCGGAGATGGCTCTGGACGGGATGGACTCCTCCCGGATGCTGGTCATCAGCCCCTGTGAACTGAGCGAGTACACACAGAGATGGGAAGTGCCCTTCTCCTGACCCTTGACCCTGTGATCCTGTGACCCTTTTCACCGTTGAGGAAATGACGGATTTAAAATCCAGATTTACTAAAGGTCAAAACGTTGTTAAGAGGAAGAGACTCAACAGAAGCTGTCGTTTTGACTGGAGAACACAACTGTTTGGGTGAAGAGTCAAACCAAGTGCACCTTAAAGACCCGAACCCCGTCTCAGAGAGTCCAGGAGGCAGAAACGTTGCTTGAAGGGGGGGAAAAAATAAATATAAAATGTGTTTTTTTTGGACGGGTCTGTTTTTTTTTGGAGAATGTTTAAGAATCTGTGAATTAAAACCACGCACAACTTTTAGTTTACTTGGTAAACAAATTAAAAAGAAAGTGTCCTGCAGCATCCAGACCGGATTGTGAAACGATAAATCCAAAATTCTTCTCGGGATCAGACCAGGAAGTGAGAGACTCTCTCACCTGGAAGGAAGAGGAGTAAAGCAGTGAAGGAAGAAGACGTGGGGACTTTCATAGAGGACACTCGAGACCACCTGACAAAGAAATAAACAATAATAATAATAATAATAATAATTTTAATAAACACAGAGAGAAAAGGGCTACAGGTGAACAGGAGACAAAGAGAGACAAAGAGTCGCCCTCACCACGCTTGTTGGCATCGTTCAGTTTTTTGTTCTTCTTCTTGTGCACGTTTGGAGGATTTGCCAAATTATATAACTGTCCTTTTTTTATTTTAAGGAAAAAAGTGTCCACTGCTTTTTGTAGGGGGTCACACACAGACTAACTGCAGCGGGGATCGAAGCTATGACC
The DNA here is from genome assembly GCA_038501785.1 of Myoxocephalus aenaeus. Taxonomy (NCBI): domain Eukaryota; kingdom Metazoa; phylum Chordata; class Actinopteri; order Perciformes; family Cottidae; genus Myoxocephalus; species Myoxocephalus aenaeus. The sequence goes on from JBAMJR010000260.1 coordinate 1,279,398, forward strand.
CTCCAGTCATGTGACCGTCGAAACACAAGTTATTAACGATACACCCGCAAATGTTGGAGACCGTTTTCTTTTGTTGTTGTTTTTATGATGGATTTTATTATGGGCGGCTGTAGCTCAGGGGGATGAGTGGTCGTCCCGCAACCTCAAGGTAGCCGGTTCGATCCCCAGTCCCCCCATAGCTCACACGTTGAAGTGTCCCTGAGCAAGACACTGAACCCTAAAATTGCTCCCTGGGTGCCTCACAGGGCTGCCCAATGCTCCTTAAGACATTAAGGATGGGTTAAATGCAGAGGACACATTTCATGTATGTATGTACTATGATGAATAAAAATGATTTCTTTTAATTAATTTAATTTTTGGAGACAGATTCTCTACAAATGGTGTTTGAAGTCATCCACTGCATCGTTTTGATATCCTGTTTATCCTGTTTATATCCTGGCTCCTGAATAAAGGTGTTTAACGACAGTTCCTCTGTTACTCTGAAAAGCAGGTTTTTATAAAAAAATTGATATTCAGACTTACACAGCATTTAAAATCAAGAAAGTCAAAGTGGATTTAATTTTGTCCTCGATTGCTCCCCGAGTTTTTTGTAAATTGTATTGTTCGGTGCCTTCCCATCATCCCCCAGAGTAATACTGCAAATCTTTAGCAATATTAAGACCTAAAGCATCTAAATCTGCAATAATAATCACAATAAACACAAGCATTGACATTGAAGCATATTCAGTCATTTTCGGTTCAGAAATTGAAAAATTACCTACTTTGGCCTGAATCTTGCTCGCACCATAACATACAGTACATGGACCCAATCTCAATCTCCACCCTTACGGACTCACAGACTTTGAGGCGCGCTCCCGTGAAGTCCTTGAGGGTTTTTGGCTGTCCCATTGTCACAACGTAGAGCGCTTGAGGGCTCTCTGGCAGACATTATATGAACCCATTATATGAACCCTTTTCGTAAGTCAGCATTAGATGCCGACTTTGCCTAAGGGAGTTACCCACAGTTCTTAGCGATGTGACGTTAAACAAGCAGTTCCCAATGGAAGCATGGAGACGTACAAAATAAAAAGGTAAACAATTTTTACATTTACACTACAACATTACGGATTAAAGATGGAACATAAAAACACATGAAATCAGAGGAATGCAAGCAGAAAACATTCATCAAACATTTTGTTTTGACAAAACGAGTAAATAGATAATTTAAAATGACTTATCATCTTGTGAGGAAGACTTTCAAATCAGTGAACAGAAAGTATAAAATAAATACACAATATTTTCTTATGTAGTCACGTGATATGCTGCAGCAACATGCTGTCCCATTCATATTTACACCAGTTCAAGCCCTCACAGCCTCTCACACAGCCACTTAGCAGCTGACGTCAGTAAATCCCTGAGGGTTCAGGGTTTGAGGGTTTGGAGGGGGACATTGGGATTGGGCCTTGGTATGTAACTGACCGTCTCCTTCCACGTGTGTCATCTGACGTGCTTTCAGACGAGTCTGAGGACCAATGAGATCGCAGGACCTTAAATGTAAACTGACCCGTATCTTCTCACAAGGGTTACAGTACTTTAGCAATTAAAATTAATTAGATCGGAACTGTGGATGAGGAGATAGCACAGTTTTAGTTTAAAAAAAACACACTTCTCATTTCCGTGAGATCAGAAAAAAAGAGGGTCAGGCTTATAAGGTTAATAACGTATAATACCACCTTTAACATGCTCATTTAACACCACAGTTAAAGTAGAACTATTATAGATATAGTACCGTATAGTACTGCCATTACTACTGAAACAATTTAAAACAAATACTGCAGTACTAATGCCACTACCACCAGCAACACTCATATCTCTATTGATGCTGTTATTACTACAGCTTGTTATCATCACTACGTATGTTATTACACAGGACTACCACTGATGGAACCGCAATTTTACTTCTAAGTATTTGCATATACCACACACAAAAACAATATCAATAACAGTGAAATTACTAATATTGGCACAATTACGACCCCTTAACAACCACACAGGCTCCTGCAGCCAGTGAAGGTGAAGGGGAATAATATATATATATATATATATATATATATATAGAAAGAAAGAAAAAAGAAAAAGAAACATGCACTTTTATTAATCCCCTTGGGGAAATTCTTCTCTGCATTTGACCCATCCCTGGATAGGGAGCAGTGGGCAGCCCTGTGAGGCGCCCGGGGAGCAGTTGAGGGTTGGGTGTCTTGCTCAGGGACACTTCGACATGTGAGCTATGGGGGGACTGGGGATCGAACCGGCTACCTTGTGGTTGCGGGACGACTATATAGTTATGATGGGAAAAAAGTATAATTTGAAAAAAATGTAAGTGCTGCTTTGTCGTTCTAATAAAGGAGAAGACGTTGTTCTGCCCATAAAGAAAAAAAGCTTTTTCGCCTGACTTTACTCGCTCGACTTTATGTGGTTAATTCGCTTTTTCGCTGCGGAAAGGGGGCGCGGCTTATCTCCATGGCTTTAATCCGTGAAAACAGTTACAATTTCCGCCATTCACCATTGAAATATTCAGTGTAATATTCAGCAACGGCAGGACGGCGGTGACGACGGGCAGAGCTTCTCATACCCGATTGGCTTTCGCAAATCAGCGTCGGGCGAAAACGCTTTTTCGCCTCATTCGCGTGTGCATTGACTTTAAATGTAATCTACTCGCGCGAATATTTCACAACTCTTTTGGTGTGAACGCAGCATGGGAACTGACTTGCACCACTCCCTTTATATTGATCTTTTATGGGGACATGCTAATATTTACATAAGAATAATCAGCTCAGTGGGTTCAGCAGTGCAAAAGAGCTTTACGTCACAAAATGAGCATGCAGAGAGAAATAAGAGGTGTTTTATGTGTCTGCTTCTTATGCAAATTAAAGCACAATGCAGAGAAGTGTGAGACACACACACACACACACACACACACACACACACACACACACACACACACACACACACACACACACACACACACACACAGACACAGAGAGAGAGAGAGAGAGAGAGAGAGAGAGGGAGGATGTGTGTGCGGGCTCTTCTTCCTCAGGGACCACCGCTCTTCATCTGTCACCATGAAGCCACTCCTCAGAGCTTCACGTCGGCGTGTCACTAAACGGAATAACAGAACATGTTCGCACGTGGGCAGCTGACGTTTTGTCTCGTCGACCCGTTAGTAACCACACGGTTGTCTCCACGTAGAGGCTCACTTTCACGTAAGTAGACTGTGACCTTTTCCATTTGGCGACCCTTATTTTTTTTGACAGCTGCTCTTCAAATATAATAAATAAAACCGTAGCGATAGTGGTGTTTAATCTATTTGCCGATTTTACGGGTTTATGCCCGTAATGATCACACGTGACATTTCAGGATTCTCACGATAAAAAAATGCAACGATGTCGTCGTGAGCCACGTTTCCAGTCGGACCACTATTTCCACCGCACCGAGGTGTCTGTAGTCCGTTCACTATCCGCAGTGTGATTCGACTTCCGTAAGACTACAGGTTCCTGCAAGAGGAAGAAAACAGATGCTGCTTTTAAACGCTCTCGGACATATCGGACATATCGGAAATATCTGTATTAACGAACGTACGGCGGTAAAAATCGTTTTTTTATAATAACAAACTATATAATTGAGTATTTTGCTCCTTACCTTTTTTTATGTCATTATCAGGCAGTCCAGTGGAAGTTCAAACCAATATTGGCATTATGTTTCTTTAGCTAATAGCCTTAACAATTAGTTTCTGTCGTTTTTCCTGGTTCGCTTATCTTTTTCTTCGTCTTCATTTTGTCAAAATTTCACAGTGGTCCGTTTGTGCTGCCTGTTAAATAAAAAAGAATACAAAAAGACGTCACGTATCTCAGAATTCCAACTCAGTCGGTATACACGAAGGCACCACGGGTTCCGCGGCGCGTTTACGATGACGCGTAATGCAGGGGACTCAGAAAACCTGTGGCGGCTTGTTTTTAAGCCAGTTGAAAACCCTCAAAAACTGATAATGTTCGCCGATAAAAAATATTCTCGATGTTTCCAAACCGAAACATAAACGATGTCTCTTCCACCTTCGGAGAGAAGTAAGTTTACATGAACTAAACATAAAAACAATTACATTAACGTTACATTCATTTGTTGTTGCAGAATTCACATTTTAAACGACTATTTCTGTACGTTAATATTTTTTTTTATTAGTTGAACCCCACATAGCTCTCAGTATTTTCTTATCTGTCCTATATTTAATTAATAACCTTTGTCTCCATTACTAGTGCTGTAACTAATGCATTAGTCAAGCAACGGAAATATCAGGCATATTAAATACATGAATTCATTATCAGACATTAGCTGCTTAATCTTTGTGTTTTCCTAATAAACTGTTCATAAATATGAACAGTTTATTAGGAAAACATATTAGTGATTGTGTTAAATAAACGTGTTAACTTGCTCCAATTCTCTCTAATGTTTACCTGCGTCTATTCACCTGCCTGATTATTTACTTATCAGTCCGCTGGTCTCAAATTTAAGAAATTAAACATTTCCAGCCCCAAAAGTCAAAGATGATGATTAACTGACACATCGGACAATAATTCATCTCTCGATCGCCCGGCTGTTGACCCGTCTCTCTCTCTCGCCTCCTTTCAGCTGCCCCATGTTCCTCCGTCAGCTGAGCGCCGTCAGCTCCTCCTTCCTCCTCTGCAGGGCTGGCTTCAGGAGCAGCAGCTCCTCGTCTTCCCAGCTGCCCCATCACTTTCCCTCTCCTCCCACATGGTGGTCGATGCACGGACCCCCACCCTGGCTTCCTCGACTCCCTCCTTGCCACCCAGCGGCCCGTTGGGGCCCATTCAGTATCGCGCCGTGCCCTTGGAGCATCGACCCAGGTAGCTTTAGCGACGGCGGCTGGCGTTCGTTCTCCTCCACCGCCGGCCTCAAGATGGAGCGCCCGCGCGGAGATGGGGCGCCTCCTCACAAACGGAGGAGGAGCTCCGAAGAAAGTGATCGTAAAGGAGGAGGGGGAGGAGGAGGAGGAGCAGCGGGGGGCGGGGCCGAGGACGGCGGCTCCAGGAGGGAGCAGCACCACTTCAAAGTTGGAAGCCGAGACCGAGGGAAGAGCCGTGACGGCAGCAGAGAGGACGACCGAAAACGGACTAAAGATAAAACCACAAATCGAGGGAGGGAAGCACATCCGCCCGGAGCCGCGAGCTCAAGGACTCAAACCCCAAAGCCCAAACCGGAACGGGGACCAGATCCCGTGCACCGACCCAACGCCTGGTTCAAAGAGAGGCGGGCCGAGGTGATGACAGCAGGACCAGAGGGACAAGAGGGACGGCCGAGGGGCAGGAGTCGTGATGGAGGGCCATGGACAGAGCTCCTCCCCGAGCTTCACTGCACGACTCGTCACTCGAACCCGTGGCAGGTTGCCGGAGCCGGCGGGCAGCGTCCTCCACCGGGAGCCGGCCCGCCAGCTCCACAGCAGAAAGACGGGACACCAGAGAAATGTAAGTTCACTCTTTCAGGGAGGTTTTGCTTTATTGTTCCGTTTCATCAGAAGTCATTTGAACCTTCAGGAGAGGCTTCACACGACAACCAGCTCATTACTCTGCACACAAACTAACAAATATACAAACTACCTGTTTTACTCCAACCTTAATTTGTTGTTGTTTTTAGTTTTGGTACAAAGGTTTTCTCAGTTTGAGGTCAAGTTTACAAACTCTGTTGAACTTCCATCTTCCTCTTCCTCTCCTCTCCATCTTCCTCTCCTCTTCATCTTCCTCTCTCCTACTCTCCTCTCAATCTTCCCCTCTTCTCCTATCTTTCTCTTCCTCTCCGTCTTCCTCTTCATCTTCCTCTCTTCTCTTCTCCTCTCTTCTCCATCTTCCCCTCCTCCCATCTTCCTCTCTTCATCTCCTCTTCTCTCCATCTTCCTCTCCTCTTCCTCTCCTCTCCCATCTTTCTCTTCGTCTTCCTCTTCATCTTCCTCTCCTGTCCATCTTCATCTTCCTCTATTCTCTTCTCTCTTCTCCATCTTCCCCTCCTCCCATCTTCCTCTCTTCATCTCCTCTTCTCTCCATCTTCCTCTCCTCTTCCTCTCCTCTCCCATCTTTCTCTTCCTCTCCGTCTTCCTCTTCATCTTCCTCTCCTGTCCATCTTCATCTTCCTCTATTCTCTTCTCTCTTCTCCATCTTCCCCTCCTCCCATCTTCCTCTCTTCATCTCCTCTTCTCTCCATCTTCCTCTCCTCTTCCTCTCCATCTTCCTCTCTTCTCTTCTCCTCTCCTCTCCATCTTCCCCTCCTCTTCCTCTCCTCTTCATCTCCTCTCCATCTTCCTCTCCTCTTCTCTCCATCTTCCTCTCCTCTTCCTCTCCATCTTCCTCTCCTCTCCATCTTCCTCTTCCTCTCCTCAGCTCTTCAGAGACACTGGGAGACCAACCCCAACCGCAGTAGCGATGCCCGGCCACCAGGGGGCAGCGCAGCATTTGACTTCTCCGTGATGTCCTACAACATCCTGTCCCAGGAGCTGCTGCAGGACAACGTGTACCTGTACCGACACTGTCACCCCGGGGTGCTGCCCTGGAGCCATCGGCTGCCCAACCTGCTGGCTGAGATCCAGCAGCACGACGCCGATGTGAGCCTAGAAGATAAGACTCAGGGGACCATGTGGTCAATCATTTGTGGACAGAAACACAAAACATGACAAAACATAGTGCACAGATCTGTGTGTCCATTTACTTTTGACCACATGCAAATATATTAAAAATATATTAAAATAAATGAATAATAAAATAAATAAATACTCAGACATCTGAACTGAATGATCAAGATTTAGGATTTGATGGAAATAAATGTCCTTTTCCTAGATCTTGTGTCTTCAAGAAGTCCAGGAGGACCACTATGAAAACCAGATCAAACCGGCTCTACAGGCACTCGGTAGGTGTGTATGTGCGCGTGCACGGTTGTGTGTGTGTGCACGTGTGTCTCCTCTTTGCAAGCGAAGCCATTGATGTGGTGGAAAACATAAAAAATACATAAAACACAACTATATTTTCATGTCTGTAACAGTTGCAGTCAACATGCTTTTATTTTGAAAGGATTACTTATTTAGTTATTCATTTTTTACTCTGAAAATGTGTGTGTGTGTGTGTGTGTGTGTGTGTGTGTGTGTGTGTGTGTGTGTGTGTGTGTGTGTGTGTGTGTGTGTGTGTGTGTGTGTGTGTGTCAGGTTACCAGTGTGAGTTCAAGAAGCGAACAGGAAGTAAACCAGACGGTTGTGCTGTCGTCTTCAAAGCCTCCCGCCTATCGCTCCTCTCGTCCAACCCCGTGGAGTATTTCCGGCCCGGCGACGCCCTCCTGGACCGGGACAACGTGGGGTTGGTTCTGCTGCTGCGACCCATCGACGAGGCCGCGACCCGCTCGGATCCCTCGGCCTTCATCTGCGTGGCCAATACGCACCTCCTGTACAACCCCCGCCGCGGCGACATCAAGCTGGCGCAGCTGGCGATCCTATTGGCCGAGATCGGCCGCTTGTCCCGCCCCCCAGACGGGGCGGCCAATCCCGTCGTGCTGTGCGGGGACTTCAACTCCACGCCGCGGAGTCCGCTGTACCACTTCCTGACCACGGGCTGCCTGGACTACAGAGGCCTCCAGAGCAGCATGGTGAGAGACACACACACACACATATGACGAGAGGGTTCGCTGAGTCAACCGCCCATAAGCCAATAACGCGCGTGTGTGTGTGTGTGTGTGTGTGTGTGTGTGTGTGTGTGTGTGTGTGTGTGTGTGTGTGTGTGTGTGTGTGTGTGTGTGTGTGTGTGCGCGTGTGTGTGTGTGTGTGTGTGTGTGCGCGTGTGCGTGCGTGTGCGCAGGTGTCCGGTCAGGAAGGAAGTCCCAGAGGTCAGCGTGTCCTCACGTCTCCACTCTGGTCTCACAGTTTGGGAATCAACCCTCAGTGTCAGTATGAGAACAAAGAGCCAGCAGAGCCGTCGTCCAGCAGCCCGACAGGTACACCAAGCTCAACACATATATAAATATATACACATATATATATATATATATATATATATATATATATATATACACATATATATATATATATATATTAGTGCTGTCATATTAGCGCGTTATTAACGGCGTTAACGCAAACCAATTTTAACGCCGTCAATTTTATTAACGGCGTTAACGCATTTTCATTTATTTTATTTTTTTCCGAGAGCGCCACGCTGGATGTAGCTCAACCGGAAGCAAAACAATAGGCACGCCGTTTGGGCTTGGAAGCTAGGCTAACGTTACGGTTTGAAATGAATTAATGGTGAGCGCGATACGGCAAAATGAATGATAAGACGCTAATGAATGGAAAGTTTACTTTCAAAAAGTTGTCAGATGGTTCCCTTGACAAGACCAAAGTGGTATGTGCCATTTGTCATTGTGAACTGAGCTATCATCGTAGCCTATCCAGTCTGAAATACCACTTGATGGCCAAGCACACAGCTGACGCTAACTCTGCGCCCCCTCGTCATAGCCAGACAAGAATGGATGACTTCGGACGGAAACACATGGACACCACAACGAAGAACAAACTTATTGCAGCCATAGCTAAATGGGTGGCTACTGCGTGTCGGCCTGTTAACGTTGTGGAGGACGAGGGTCTAGCTGATATAATACGCATCGCATCCAACGACAGCACCTACGAATTGCCTTCGAGAGCCTGACTGCTATGTTCATCTCTCTCTCTCTCTCTCTCTCTCTCTCTCTCTCAAGCCCTTGTTTACCTGAAATGTGCACTTTATAATTTTATTTTGTACCGCCCTGTTTGGCAGTTGTTTTTCAATAAAATAAAACATTTGCATAAAGCAAGCCAATCCACTTTTTCATGTTGATAAGAGCATTAAAATGAAAAATTGGGATTAATCGCGAGTTAACTATGACATAAATGCGATTAAATATTTGTATCGTTTGACAGCACTAATATATATATATATACACATATATAGACTATTTTAATGTTTAATTATAGAAGGAGGGTTTTGTTCTGCGATTGCAGCACGTTTCTTTAGATGTTCTTGAGTCTCTCTCTCTCTCTCTCTCTCTCTCTCTCTCTCTCTCTCTCTCTCTCTCTCTCTCTCTCTCTCTCTCTCTCTCTCTCTAGTAGAAGGAGCGATCTCTAAACTGACTGTTGAGGATCTCGCCACCAAAGCTGCCTTCGCCGTCGCTGCTGCTTCCAACCGGTAAAATCACTCATCAATTCATCCGACAGCGGTCACACAATAAAAACACACATTAAAAACACACAATCGCAGGAAGTGTGTTTTTAGGCAAAAAGGTTTCATTCAAAGAATGACGCAAACACTTTTCAATTGTGTGTGTTTGTGTTTGTGTGTGTTCAGAGCGAGGATCGAACACAGCCTGAAGCTGCGGTCGTCCTACCAGCACCGCCTGCAGCCTGATGGGAGACCTGAGATCACCACCTGCCACTCCCGCACTGCCATGACGGTGGATTACATCCTGTACACCCCCGGTACTGACACACACACACACACACACACACACACACACACACACACACTCACACTGAGATTACTTTCTCATTCATCTTCTTGCCTTTTTTTATCCCCCTCTTTTATCTCGTCACACCACCGCCTCCTCCTCTAAAGAATTCCCCGCACCTCCTTCACTTCCGGGTGGGCGGGGCCTCCAGCTGCTGGGCAGGCTGTCATTGGTCGGCCAGCCGGAGATGGAGGACGTCGACGGCCTGCCCAATCAGTATCACTCGTCTGATCACCTCCCTCTCCTCGCCCGCTTCCGCCTCCGCCTCTAATGCCTAAACGGCGGAGGGGGGGTCAAGGAAGCAAGGGGGAGGAGTCTCGCTGGACAGCCAATCAGAACAGCGACTCCTCGACACGATGCAGCTCAGGGAAGAAGGGCCTAAGATGTCGACTTGAAGTTCAAGTTGTTTTCCTCAAACGGGATGAAAAACTCTTCCACATATTTTTTTTTAATGCGAGATGTGAATCCATGAAGGGACAGATTTTAAATCTTGTTTATTAAAGCTTGACCATTATCAATTGAAGTGCTGTTAAGTTAGGGTGACCAGACGTCCTCTTTTTCCCGGACATGTCCTCTTTTCGAGACCTAAAAAAAGCGTCCGGCAGGGATTCCAAAAACGTCCGGGATTTTGCTACGTCGGGGAAAATAGTTATTACCCCCTTACAAGTTTTGGAAATGGTATCTCCCTCACGTTCCACCTTCTTGTGCAAGCTCTGACTGTAGAGAGAACTGTCATTGGTCGACCGATCTCAACGTAAATGTAAGTTCACGGCATGCTATACACTACTGCTAACCCCCCCCCCCCCGGAACGAAGTGTCCTCTTTTTCACAAACTCAAATCTGGTCACCCTAGTTAAGTTAAACGTACTTGATGTAAAAAATAAATAAATAAAAAAAGTCTTATTATAGTACTACTTGAGTACTTACTATCTTGATTAAAAGGTCACAGTATGTCAAAAAAATGATATACGAAAAGTCACATTATGTGAAATAATGTCATTAAAAAAGTCATAGTACAAAGTAATTTGTTCATTGCATAGTATATAGTACAAATATCGATATTATTAATCCCAAATAAATGTATAACAGGCTTACTTTACTTTATCAAACATATATATTTATCTGACGAATCCCAGATTTCATAGTAAAAACTAAAACAATAAAAAAAATAAAAAACACTCAAGGTCCACTTACTAGCTTTTTTTTCTTTCCGGTTATTTCAGAATCAGAAACCGTTTATTACCAGGAATGTTTTCACAAACGAGGAATTTTGCTTGGCAGAAGCTGCATACATTAGACATGAAACGTTAGACGAGACAAACAACAATCAACAGTCAACGACAACAACAGTGCAATGATATTTAAATCAAGTATACGATAAAGTGCTCCGACAGACAGATAACGTTAATGTAAGTGTATGTTAAAGTGACATGTGTGTTTAAATATGAAGTGTGCAGGGGAGTGACCGGGAAGAAGAAAGGAAAATAGTCCTGGGGGGTGACAGAATCAGTCAGTGGGGGACCCGGGACTGCCGATGGGAAGAAACTGTTGGTGTGGCGTGAGGTCTTGGTCCTGATGGACCTCAGCCTCCTGCCAGAGGGAAGGAACTCGAACAGTTTGTGTTCAGGGTGAGAGGGGTCAGCGACAATCTTCCTAGCTCGCTTCAGAGTCCTGGAAGCAAACAAGTCCTGGAGGGATGGCAGATTGCAGCCAATCACCCTCTCAGCAGAGCGGATGATGCATTGCAGCCTGGCCTTGTCCTTGGCAGTGGCTGCGGTGTGCCAAACAGTGATGGAGGAGCAGAGGATGGACTCAACGATGGCAGTGTAGAATTGCACCATCATTTTCATCGGCAGGTTGAACTTCTTCAGCTGCCTCAGGAAGAACATCCTCTGCTGGGCCTTCTTTGTGATGGAGCTGATGTACAGCTCCCACTTGAGGTCCTGGGTTATGATGGAGCCCAGGAAGCGGAAGGACTCCACAGCGTCGACGGGGGAGTCACACAGGTTGAGAGGGGCGGGTGGGGCTGCGTTCTTCCTGTAGTCCACAACCATCTCCACTGTCTTCAGAGCGTTGAGCTCCAGGTTGTTCTGGCTGCACCAGGTCACCAGGTGGTCAGTCTCCCACCTGTAGGCGGACTCGTCCCCACCAGAGATGAGTCCAATGAGGGTGGTGTCATCCACAAACTTCAGGAGCTTGACGGACTGGTGACTGGAGGTGCAGCTGTTGGTGTACAGGGAGAAGAGCAGAGGGGAAAGAACGCAGCCTTGGGGGGAACCGGTGCTGGTGGTCCGAGAGCCTGAGACGTGTTTCCCCAGCCTCACGTGCTGCTTCCTGTCAGTCAGGAAGTCTGTGATCCACCTGCAGGTGGAGTCAGGCACGTGCAGCTGGGAGAGCTTGTCCTGCAGCAGAGACGGGATGATTGTATTGAAAGCAGAGCTGAAGTACACGAACAGGATCCTGGCGTAGGTTCCTGGGGAGTCCAGATGCTGGAGGATGTAGTGGAGGGCCATGTTGACAGCATCGTCTACAGACCTGTTGGCCCTGTAGGCGAACTGCAGAGGGTCCAGGAGTGGGTCAGTCAGGGTTTTGAGGTGGGACAGGACCAGGTGCTCGAAAGACTTCATGACCACAGAGGTCAGGGCGACGGGCCTGTAGTCATTGAGTCCTGTGATCCTGGGTTTCTTGGGGACGGGGATGATGGTGGAGACCTTGAAGCAGGCTGGTACGTGGCATGTCTCCAGGGAGGTGTTGAAGATCTCAGTGAACACAGGAGACAGCTGATCAGCACAGTGCTTCAGGGTGGAGGGTGAGACAGAGTCCGGGCCCGCTGCTTTGCGGGGGTTCTGCTTTTTAAAGAGCCTGTTGACGTCCCTCTCCAGAATAGTGAGGGTCGTCGCTGGGGAGGCGTGAGCCTCCGATGGGCTGGGGGAGGGGGAGATGATGGTCTGTGGCTGGCTGATGGGCCTGTGGGGCATGGCGTCGGGACTGCTCCATTGTCTTTCAAAGCGACAGTAGAACTCGTTCAGCTCTTCTGCCAGGCGGAGGTCGTTCATGGCGTGGGTTGTAGTTGGTGATCTGCCTGAGCCCTCTCCAGACAGAAGCAGAGTCACTTCAGTGTTTCCCCTAGGTTTACGCGCGGCGTGGCGGGGGCGACGGCGACGACACAAACACTTAAAGTAGTGGTTCTCAAACTTTTTCTTTAAATAACTTCATTTTGTGACTCCATCTGTGCTTTTATAAATAACAGAATAAAGAAAATTGCAATCACTTTCAAGTAAATCAGATTGCTCCATCAGACATTTTTTTATTTTTAAATTGAAATCACTTAGAACAATGAAAATAAAGTTATATCTGTGCAAAAAATAACTAATATTTAGTTACTACTAAATAGCTCATTGTGGAAAACAATAAGCTATTTATTTTTTTGCCAAACAAAACAGAATGAGTGCAGATATGTGATCATCAGGTTGCATCAGTATTAGTGGAGCAGTGAGCCTCTACACATCTTTATAAACGGGGTTGTAGATTTGATACAATTCATGTTCAACGTTGATCTGAGATCTGTTTTCTGTTTTAAGAGACGCAGCAGCAGGAAGGACGTCATGGAGACTTCTGGCAAAGAGCCAAAAGTCGGCGAGTCGCTATGCGCATGCGCAAGCGTAACCTGTTAACGGCATAACGTAAACATTTACCCGAAAGTACAGGCTTTTCTCCATGTATTTATTAATGACTTAGTTTTATATCCGTGTACTTTTGTAATATGTGAAGCCAGCAGCTCATTGTTGGTACAAGACACGAGCACTTTGTCTCTTTCACCTGGAGCAGGAGAGCTGCTCCAGGTTCAGGAGAGCTGCTCCGGTGCTCCTCACATGAGAGCTGCTGTTGCCATCTTCACCCTGGGAGCGTTTAAAACGCAGATATAGGTCTGCTTTTCACGCGACATATTTTTTTACGCTCACTGTCCGCTGCTGTGTGCTCAGCGCTCACCTGTGTTTGCGCGCGCACGTGGCTATACGCATCAGGGCGGAACTCCGCTGTGCGCGACGCAGAGGAGAAGTGTGCGACCATGTAGAGACCGAAATGACAAGCTTTGTGTAGATAAGATCAATAAAATACGGCCGTTTAGTTTGTTTAATAACAGAACAAGGTGTAGACCTGTTCTATAGGAAAGAGAAACTTAAATGACGACTTGTGATCTGGCGCTGTCGAGAAAATTACAAGGGGGCGGGTTTTTTTTTTTCAGGGGGGCGCCCCGCCCCCCTATTCTAACGGTGGGGGAAACACTGCACTTGCTGATAGCTGTTGTTGCAGTTTCTCAGAGTACAGTTGTTTAGCATCTCTCAACGCCTTGCTAAACCTGTATTTTGACTCTGTATACAAGTCCTTGTATACAGGCCCTCCTCAGCAGACGGAGGAGCGCAGTACTTCATACACGCGTTTACTGTTGCGTTGTTGCAGTATATAAGGTGTTTCTATTATTTTGTTCACCCCCCCTTTATGTCCGTGAGTGTGCTCGTCTCGGCCATAGTTCAGTTCCTGACCACCAGGTGGCAGCAGGTGCGCATTAGAATGCATTGTAATCCACATGAAGGCCCACTGACAGGAAGGCCGTTTCTCAATACCAAGTACGCTAAGTCCAGACTTGTGAACTTTTGGAGTTTGGACTTGGGAGTTTGGACTTGGGAGTCCAGACTCTCAAGGACTGGAGGACACAGGACGGTCTTTCTGCAATTGGAACAGCAGCTGACTTGATGACGTCACCACCTCAGCTGTCGTTGTCATGAGTTACTCTGATTCTTCACTGTAAAGTATTTTTACAGTCAAACAAAATATGACAACCCTGCTTTTTTTGCACTGGTTTCACAGACATACACATATCATTGTGTATGTGTGTGTGTATATATATATATATATATATATATATATACATACAGATACACATATCATTGTATGTACATTATTGTGTTTATAAATATATATACAGAGATACACATATCCTTGTGTATATATATATATATATATATATATATATATATATATATATATATATTGTGTTTATATTTATATAGATACACATATAATTGCAAACAATTCGGTCAAAAGTAATGAGACTGTAGTTCAAAGTAAAAGTTAAATTAAAATCTTAAATTATAAATCGTAACCTTTCCCTCAGTCAAACTGATTTAATGTGACTGAATAAATAATAAAGATTGCTTGTTAGATCCTCAAAGTCGATTTATATCTCATGTTTAATCGATACGGAGACATCGGAGCCAGCGGATCATTTCAAAAAGTCCAGCCGAGATCAAGCTGCTGTCGGCGGGCAGCATAGCGCTGACGGCCCGGTGCTGACGGGGCTCACGGTCCCTCAGCAGGACCTCGACCCGTCGGCGTATCTTTTTAAATAAGATGATTCTGGACAAACCGACCACAGATTTGATGCTTAAACAAATAACTTCTGGCCTGAAAACATCCTAAAATTACATTTTGTGACTCAACAACGGTAGTATTTATAGAACGTCAACTTTCAGTTGTGAGTTTTCTCATCCGCCATTGTTCCCCGTTTGCTGGTCCGAAATGCATTCTGGGATATTGGCTCTCTCAAGTACGCTCAAGTCTGCTCTGATGCATCCCCGGTAAAATGGGAGGATCAAGTCACATCCGGGCATTTTCACCGAGCTTGGCGAGAAGCGGACTTTTGAATTGGAACAGTACTTGGGCCGCGACTGATGACGTTTCACGAGTCCACGAGAACACAAGTACAGAGAAGAACGCTTATTGAGAAATGGCCGAAGCCTGCAGGCAGAAGGTTAATGTAAGTGGGCAAAGCTGACCAATCACAGCTGCTGTGGAGGTCACATGCACCGGATGTTTTGGGAGGTGGGCGTCGGCTCAAATATGTCACAGTAGAGTATGTCATAAAAATATGATGAATGTCATGGTACAGTGGGCATAACACATATATCATATAAATTACTTCTTATAAGCACTGTATATAAGAATGCCGTGATGTCACCCGTTGGTTTGTGGATGGATGTTCTGAAGCCTCGAGTTCGGCCATCTTGGATTACAGTCGTCGCCATGTTGTTTTTTCTGCAACCAATGAACAGAATTGGAATTCGCAGAAGTGATGCAGACGCGGAGAGAGGTATAGTATGTAAAAAAAAAAGTATATTATGTTTGAAATATATTGATCATGGTGTGTAAATACTATGTCAAAAATAAGTTATTGTAAGATGTCCTGGTATAGGTTGAAAACATTTGATAAAAGTCTTAAAATAGCAATTCAAAATATATCTTGATAAAAAAGTTCTAATATAGTACGTTAAGAAATGTTTAAAAAGTCTTATTAAAATATTTTAAAAAAATATCTTGATTTAAAAAGTTATAGTATAGTGTGCCAAAAAATTTAATAAAACCTTTTATGTTAGAACAGTAAAAAAATAACATGAAAAAGTCATAGTAAAGTTTTTCATGAAAGTAATTGCATGGTATGTAATTCAAGGTGAAAGTATGTCAAAAAAATATGATAAAAAGATCAAAGAATAGTTTTATTCTGTTGCGTACAAAGTATCTGTCGGAGGTCTGACCTCTGGGATTATGTCATTGTTTATTTTTTTCTTTTGCTACATTATCATGTTTTATTGCTGGAGGAAGGACGATTGTGATGACATCATAAAGTCTAAAACACGTTTATGATTCATTAAGAAATATAACGTTGGCGGCTTGAAGGACGATTCAAATTTAACGGACTGAATAATTTTGCTTTGACACACACACACACACACACACACACACACACACACACACACACACACACACACACAGCCTTCAAATCCCTAAAATGCTGCATAAATGAGAAATGAAGGATTATTTCTGTAAATCCGCTGCTCCATGTACTTGTCTAAAACACACACACACACACACACAGCAGTAAGGAGATTATTTCATCAGAAGTGTATGTGGTTTGGACTCTTCACTGCAGCCTCCTCGAGTATCTTTGTATCTCAAACTGTTTCCAGTTGTGTACAAGGTACATAAAGTACATTTACCAGGAACATGTATGGTTAAGATTTTGTACTTTTTACTGTACTATATCTGAGGTATATATTGTACTTTTTTACTGTACTACATCTCAGAGGTACATATTGTACTTTGTACTGTACTACATCTCAGAGGTATATATTGTACTTTTTACTACATTTGTCGGCCATCTTTAGCTACTTTTTTCAATGTAGCTGTGCTACTACTGATACATGTATTGAAGTACAAGAATAAAGCCTCAATACTTTAAAAAAACGTATATGCGATATATATATATATATATATATATATATATATATATCGTCCCTCACCAGCAGCACGACGTCATACCGGATGTCCCTGTCAGGAGCGTCAGAAGTGTCAGACTCTACCAGCTGTTCAGCAGCCAGGTGCGCCCAGCCAATAGCGCAGAGTCACGCCCTCCTCGCTATCCTATCAGCTCGCTGCCTCCTCCTTTAAATGTTCTCTTTCTCCGCCTCTAGCGTCCTGCTGCCGTCACATGCGACCCGCCGCCTCCCCAGCACCATCCACCTTCTCAGATTCAGCACCCCATCGGCATCTCCAGCAACTCCAGCAGAACCTCAGCCACCACCACCAGTGTCTGGACTCCCCGGGGGGGATCTACAGATTGCTGCCGCTCAGGGCAAACACAGTGCGATCTCAATCTCCTCGCGGAGTTCAAGTGCCAAATAAATTCTGTGTAACCATGGACTCATTATCTGGCATAATAAACATTAACTACTAATCAACCACTGTCTCTCCTGATTGAAATTATATATATATATATATACACACACACATATATATATATATATATATATATATATATATATATATATATATATATATATATATATATATATATATAAATATAGTATATATATGTATTCCGACCATCCAGTTAGTCGATCGTCCTCCGAGGCGGATGTGAGAAGTAAACGTACACGGTTAAAAACATAGATCCTTTATTAAAACACATGCTGCTCCGGTTGTTGACAAACAGCTGATACTGTAACAGGTGGAGCGTCAATAACAATATTTATGAGTGTCACGTCTCCTCAAGGAATACAAAACCACATCACATCCTCACACGTGCTTTAAAAACACTGACGTGTGTGTGTGTGTGGTTTGGGGTTCGATTCCCACACACACACACACACACACTCACACAGACCACGCTGTATTTTTTTACTCGTCTTTTTGTTCATCTGCTTTTTGTTCACAACAAGAGAAAAGTTTCCATAAAACCGGCAATAAACAAAAAAGGCAAAAAAAGAACGACAGAACGTGTTTGAGCAGGAAAATCAAGCGAAGAGGGGAATAATTGTTGTGACTCAAACCTGCATTAAAGAGTCAGTAACTTATTAGTATTATGTTTTTGCACAAAGCACATGGGCAGCTCCTCCAAAGCGCGCGCACATACACACACACACACACACACACACACACAACTCAACCCAGGATGATGTCATCACACACACACACACACACACACACACACTGAGAGGCACTGGAAGCGTCACTACAAATAGGCTTTTCATGTTAATTTGGCTTTTGGGTATATAATATAAAATATATATTTTTTTGTCAATTCAGCAGCTGGGTGCAGAAATACAAATTATTAAGGATTTTCTTTGTCCGGCAAAATATTTTAATTTCTTTATCATACGCAGGGAACTTTTTTTTTGCATTAAATTGATGAGCGTCCTTGTTGTCAGCAACTGTGTCTGAAGTTATTAATTGGATCCAGAAACAAGGGGGGAATAAAAAAAAAAAGAAGAAACAAATCATAGTAGTTCAGGAGCAGGATGGAGAAAACGTGGTATCAGCACTTTGGAAAGAAAAAAGAAAGAAAAAAAAGGCCATTAAAAAAGAAAACACCTGCTACAACCACGAGGTGTTCTGTTTCTTTTAAAAAACAAACGTTTCGCGTACAATCAATGAATCAACGCCAAACGTCTCCACGAAACCACAAACGGAAAACTTATTGAAAAGAACTGAAACATTCAATAAAGATACATTTCATACGCACAGAAGCTGCTACGTCGAGCGTCAGTGTTTCAGATGTTTGTCTTTAAATCCAAAGTTTTCATCCACAGAAACTCTGAGCTTCAGGCCTCCTGTAGCCCCCCCTCCCCCCAAAAAAACAACAAATCCTAAATCCTGAAAGATGGCCTCCAGGATTGCGTTGACTCAATTCCTTCGTCTGCCGTCCAGGATTTAGCAGCTTTGTGCTTCTTCTGTCTGTTCAAACATCATTAACACTTAACGCTTCAGTACAAATGATTTGTTGTTTGTTTTTGTTGTGCAGATCACCAACAGCGTCCTCCTCCATCGTCTGACTCGTGGAAGACTGCGATTGTAGTCCTTGTTTGTGTGTCATTGTGTGCGTGTGCATAGCTCGTTGTAGACAAGGAGTCAAACTGCTACTGAACCTCACAGGTAGAGAAGATCCTCTTGGCCACCTTTTTAGCCCCAAGCCCCGCGGCGCCCATTATCGGACAAGAAAAGAGAAAAATAAGTTAAGTGACGCTACCTAAAGGATCTCCGGAACCACAACGTTGATTAACTTCATTTAAATTGCTGAAATACAGTAAAGTCTTGTGGGAAGAGTTCTATCGGCTCAGAAAAAAATAAACTTACCATTAAGTTTATGTAATTACATGAACCCCGTAGCCTCTGCGTCACTTCCGGGCGGCGGCCGTAATGTTTCACTAGATCGTTAATAAGTACACTTTACAAAGTCGGATTTCAATAACACCTTTTCGTAACCCTACGAGCTTGTATGGATCTAATAAAGTATGATAGAGCCTTGTGGGTAGTATATTAGTACCTGAAAAATCCAAATGCGGTGGACAGTTTTTTCCCCCTACTCTCCCTTCGACATTTTCGACTGCGTAGGCTTACGTGATCGGGGGAGGTTTCTTAGAATGCGTCACACGTTTTACACGGACATTTATGCACAGATAGATACCCAGCATGCACCAATCCGATCATGTTTAGGCATAAAGGTTATAACTTTTAAATTTTTTAACCGAACGACACAGTTTTTTGAGTGAAACTCGTTCGTAACACCCCAAGGCTTTGTTTTATTGTAATTTTTCCGATTCTTTAGGTCATTATCTTTACAAAGAGGAATCTTACAACTCTGTAGGTTGTTGTTTAGGTCTTGAACCATGGAGTTGGAAAAACTCAGGGGCGGCTCGAGAAGGCCTTTTTGGGAAATCTTGAACAAATTATGCTCAGATCATGCTAGATGTTTATAGTTATGATCAAAATATGGTATAAAAGTTTTGGAAATATACATTTTATTCAAAATAAAATTCTGAAAAAAATCAATATAAATTAACACAAGTATTATAACTCATTTGGGGTTCATACGACTACTTGAACAGACCTCACTAAGGCCTCTAGAAGGGCTTCGCCCCCACTAGAAACTTGGGGCTCATAAGTTTAAATATACAGTGAAGCTGCACCGGGCGTTTGTAATAATACTTCTGTACATTCAAAACAAGCATCCATGTTGGCTCGCTAGCGGACTTCCTGCTACTTTTGAAAAAATGTTGGTACTTCCTGACACCTACAGGTGAGTCACTGATTGGTCAAAGAGAATCGTGACATCACGCACAAACCCGTCGTACTTAAACAGCATCCGGCATGCAGGATTTAGCGCGTTGAAGATGATGTCATGGCGGTTTCACGCGGAGGGCCCTGGCCACACCGAGAGGGAACCAACCAGCGCCGAGAAGAGGAAATTAAGGTTTCCCATTTTCCTTTCCTTTTTGAGTCGAGCAGTGCTGTGCCGTGCGGTGGAAACATGCTGTATAATAAAATTGAGCTCTTTAGCGGCACTAGTGGCCTAAAAGAAACATCACAGAACCCCTTTAAATAGGACGCCGTCTTCCGCTTCTAGCTTCTGATCACGTCCTTCGGAGGTTTTACAGGGTCGCACTCACTGACACTTTGGGTCGCCGAAGAAGTCTAAAGACGCCGGGTGACGATGCCTAGAGCGAAGATAATCTTTGCACTCGATTTTGGAAGGAAAAAAAGAACAAATTCAAGTTACACTAAACCTTTAGAAGTGAAAAGCTGTATATGTATATAAGAGGCTTTCTGGTAAATATGGCGACCGGGACCTTCTTAACATCTGTATTGGAGGTTGAGTGTGAAGGGGTTTGTTTCCTCCGATGGAAACGGAGCAGCGTGATGAATTCAGTTACGAGTCAACAGAAGGAAGAGGAGAATGAAAGAGAGAGAGGGGGAGGAGAGGGAGAGGGAGAGGAGGTTTGCCGCAGTGCTCTAATGATCCTTCACTGATCTCCTGCAGAGAATCCTCTCTTCTCACCCTTTGTCCACCTCCTCTCCTCCTCTCCATCTCCTCCTCCTCTCCTCACTCTATTGATTGTCCTCTCCTCTTTCCACGCTCGTCCACTTCGATTAATGTGTGGAAAGTCTGAACAAAACACTAAAACATTCCTTCAAGTGATCTTCCTCTTGCCGATGAAGACGCTGTGAACTCGGCCATGTTGGACAACTGACGTCGACGTGAAGTGAAAGTCAACAGATCGTATCAAATCGCTCCGTCGGGCACATTGTAGAAGCGGCATCATGATGACGTCTGGTTTGCATAACCGTGTTTGTGGTCGTGTGTTGTGCGAAGAGAAGCTTTTGTTTTGTCTCAGCTTTAAGAACTTCTTGCTGTTCAAGCTCAGAAAAAAGGAAGAAAGAAAAAGATGTCGTCAACATATTTGTATTGAGTGTTCATCGTCCACCTGGTCTGTGAGAATCACAGGTAGAGACTCTGTTTGGACGGAGGACCGCGAGGTGATGCAGGTGATCAGATGCGGATCTGGTAGCCGTCATTGAGAGTGCTGAGCTCCGGAGGTTTCCTCTCCACCGAGGCCGGCCTGAGAGAGAGAGAGAGAGAGAGAGAGAGAGAGAGAGAGAGAGATCACCCAGAGTGTTACTACATAATCTAACACTTCCTCCTCAGTGTTACACAGAAGAACTGAACGTCTCCAGAGCCACAAGGCTCCATCGACAACATTGATATAAATCAACAATCGTTTCAGTTTAAAAGAAACAGATACACTTTAAACTTGGTTTCTAGTTGTGTAGTCGTGAGGACAGAAGTCCTTTCAGAGAAGACAGGATTGAAGAAATAGAAACAGATGAAGGTAGATGACGGACACGGTGTCACTCTCTCTTTATTCCTCCTCTCTATTTTCATTCTCTTTCCTTCCTCTCCATGTTCTTCCCTCCTGTCTTCCCTCCTTTCCATCTTCTTCTTTTCCTCTTTACTGACGTCATATGCTCTCCACCTCCCTCCCCTCCTCCCTCCCTCCCCTCTTCCTCCCTCCCCTCCTCTCTTCCTCTCCTCCTCCTCCTCTCTCCCCTCCTCTCTCCATTTTCCTGCCTCCCGTCTTTCCTCCTTTCCTTCTTCTTGTTTTCCTCTTTACCGACGTCATATCCTTTCTCCTCCTCTCCTCCTCCCTCCACTCCTCCCTTCCTTCCTCCCCACCTCTCCTCCTCCCTCCCCTCTTCCCTCTCCTCCTCCTTCCATTTTCCACCCTCCCGTCTTTCCTCCTTTCCTTCTTCTCCTCTTTACTGACGTCATATCCTCTCTCTCCTCCTCTCTTCCTCTCTTCCTCCCTCCACTCCTCTCTTCCTTCATCCTCTCCTATATTCCTCTACTCCTCTCCTTCTCCCTCCCTTCCTCTCTTCTTCCTGTTCTTGACCTCTCACAGTCCTTCGTTCCTGCTTCTCTGCGTTCTGTCCTTTTACCTTTCATCTCTTCTCAGAGGGGAAGCAAGAATAAAGAAGTTCCTAAAATCTATTTGAATGTTGTTTTTTTATATATCACTTAAATCCCCTTTTCCCCAGAATGTTACTTCTCTTAATGGAGTTGTGTGTTGTGTGCGTTGTGTCTGTTGTGTGTGTTTGCAGCAGCAGCCCACTGAGCGTCTGAGTGAAGTGTGAAGTGTGAAGAGTGAAGAGTGAAGTACTCTGTTGACAACAGTAACAGCTTCTTAAGTGTTGGAGGCGTTTTGGAGCGCTGAAGCTGCTCTGACGTTCCGATCTCTGAAACCAACAACAATCTTTTTCGCTTCTCGGTCAGAACAACCGCCTTCACCTCACTCACACCGCTAAAACATCACGTGTCTCCTGAGAGGATCGGGTTCAGGGAGCCGCCTTGTAAATACATCACAGGGGGTAAGAACTCTCCATCTACTGTGCTGACACACCGAGTATGGAGGGTAAGAACCCTTCATCTACTGTGTGTCAGCACAGGAAGCACCGGAGCCCGTTCACCCAGAAGCTCCTGTATTCTATTAAACGCTGTTTCACTTTATATGGCTTTAACTAAACATTAGTATTCCTTCTTTTTGGGGCGTTATGTTTTTCTGGCTGCCACACTGACACAATACCAGGTGACACAGTAAGTAATAACATATATATTATTGGAATATAATAAATATGTTATACAATATAAAT